>WEZZ01007767.1:91811-108862 GCA_013400585.1 Chloropsis cyanopogon | reverse complement strand
AAAAAAAAAAAAAAAAAGTAAAAATTAAAAAAAACCCAGGTTGCTGTTTCTTCAAGTGGACAGCTTGGGTAAGAATTGGAAGCTGATGTTTTGATGGGAATTTTGTGTGGGAGGAAATGGTGGCTTGTGGAATAAGATGAGACATTTGTGTGTGTGCTGCTGCTTTTACTGCTGGGTTATTGACTTCAGAGTGTGTTTCGAGCAGTATTGAATTTGCAGCAGTAAAACACTTCACATTGCCGAACATTTGTGTTTAATAAATTGCTTTTTATGGAAGCAGGAGCCTGTATTTACCAATTGCTTTCTGGAACCTGTGGGATATTTCATCATTCCGCAGAGAACTACCTGAAAACTTTTAGTTTCTGAGTGAGACCAGCCAGTCTCATTTGTTCTGAGGCTGAGGAAAGATGTACAAGGGAAAATCTGTGCCACAGGAGCCTCTTAGGAAATATTAGAGGAGAGAAATACATTTATGGGGATGGAAGGAGGGAGAGAGCAGCGTTAACATCCAGCTGCTAATGGACTGTGTGGCATCCACCACTTCCAGGAGTTCTTAATGGCCTTTGTGGCTGAGAAAAGCAACATTCACTGAGGTTTAATAAATTTTTTAGCTTTCTAAGCGAGGCTGACAGCTCCAAAGAGCGACATTTTTACCAGCCCATTAATGCCTCCTGAATTTTCTCCATTGCAGCCTTCTGCCTTCCAGTTCGTGCCTCTTCATCTGCACTAATTAAGCAGCGTTTCCATCCAGTGGCTTTGATTTGCACCCCAAGATCTCTCCACTCCCATTTCAGTGCCATTTTGTTCCCTTCAACGCCTCTGATGTCACCAGCCCAGGCCACCTATTCCAGGATATAAATTTTTCACTGAGTTCTGCACCTTCGTTTTTGGAAGGGGGGGAGGGGAAAAAGGGTGCATGAATACAAAATGACTCCTCTATTTTCACTTCAAAGGCTATTTGGGCCGCTTCAAAGGGTTCCTTTGCCAAAGAGAAATCATGGTTTTTTTTGAAAATACTTTAAAAAAAATGAAAGGCAAGGAGCGACTTTGTACTGAAAGAATTCCTCCTCAGACGACTGGAGCGGTGCTGGGCAGTGGTGATTTCGGTGTGCTCAGAGGACTTAATCATCCTGTGAGCTTTGATTGGTGCTGGTTGGTGCCTCCAGGCTCTTCATCTCTATAACTACATTTAAATTAAAAATAAGGCAAAAAACATTTTGCTCCGACACGTCGCTCGCACTCCCTGTTTAGCATTCTCCCGTTGTTCCCCGGGATTGCAACGGGAAATTTTAATTTATCTGTTTGCCCTTGTGGGATGTCTGGTTAAACAGCCTTCAGTGGGATTTAAGAGGCCTGATTTGCCCGTGATTCCACCCCTGGTAATTCTGTTTTATGTGATTTAATGTGATTTAATCCCTGCAGCAGGGCCACGGGTGGGACACGGCGTTACCCGCTCGTGTCCCTTGGTGACACCGAGGTCATGGAACGAAGGGAAAAGGAAAAACCCAGCACTCCCTGGAATGGGTGCTGAATATTCCCCAGGATCTAGCGAGCTTTGAGTCGGGCAAGGAGGGGATTGTTAACAGGAATCCCACTTTTCTCCTCCTGGCTGTCTCCAGGAGGTCGCGGCGCTGACGGGAATTCCTGGGAGGAATGAGCTGCTGAAGGGAAACCCAGGGGAAAACTGGATGTTACTGACAGCAAAGAGATGGGAGATTTTGGCTGGGAGAAGTTTTGGGGTTTTTAAATTCCTGTTTTCTTACTTTTTTCCCTCAGGAATTTTGCTCCCGTGCTTTCCTTTTCACTCTGAAACAGAATTGTTTTCCTCACTAGCAATCCACATTGCAAAAATAACTTTACTTAATTTTTTTTTGGTGTGTGTGTTTCCAAATATAGGTAATTCTGGATTATTTCAGGAGAGATGATGGTGCCTAGAAGTGAAAATCGGACCTCCTGGCTTCCAGAACAGGGTGGTTTTCCTGAGAATGGCAAGTCCCTGAAATGCTGACATATGGCTAAATTGAAAGAAAGTAGGTTTAGATGGGATATTGGGAATTAGGAATTGTTCCCTGGCAGGGTGGGCAGGGGCTGGGATGGAATTCCCAGAGCAGCTGGGGCTGCCCCTGGATCCCTGGCAGTGCCCAAGGCCAGGCTGGACACTGGGGCTGGGAGCACCTGGGACAGTGGGAGGTGTCCCTGCCATGGCAGGGGTGGCACTGGGTGGGATTTGAGCTCCCTTCCCACCCAAACCAGTCTGGGATTCTCTGCTTCTGCACTTCAGCAGATCAGACTAGGAAAATGCAAATCTATTTATTTTTAGATGCCCCTCTCTGGTTGATTTCCAGCTGGGTGTTCTCCTTTCAGGCCCTGGCTCTGGGGCAGCTGGGCACCTGGAGCTCTACACCCAAACCAACACTTGCTTGGAACAGGAGCCAGCCCAGAGGTCAGAACAGCAGTAAAATCCCCCCAAGCCACATGTATGGCAGAAATTCAGCCCTCAAACATGAAACAAGTGGAGATTAGAAATATTGTAACAAGGAGCAGATTTTGCCTTCTGAGGTTTGAATTTGTGAATAGTCCAGAATTAGAAATGATAATGGGGAAGGTTCATTTCGGAAGAAGACAGGTGGCTCTTGGATGAATTGCTCTAGTTGTTATTGTTGGATATTCTTCTTGGTTTCCTTCCATTTACAACTTGAAAAAAATATATAAAAAAAAATCTTCTTTTCTTCTTTTGGCTGACATTGATGTTTCCAGGGAAGCCCCCAAGAATTTGGTTTGGGGTTGGATAAGATCCCTTTTTATGGGGAAAAGAGCACATGAACTTGACATTTCTGAATTCAGCTGAGCCGTGGCCCATCCCAAACACATCTTCCCGAGATCCTGGCTGTGTGGGAGAGAAGCAGTCGAGCTGTCTGAGGGAGAGCATTCCCTTCCACCAGCTAGAACATCTCCTGCCCCCCTTGCTCTGTGCCTGTTTTGAGAAGCTGCTCCATGGAGGGGAGATTTATTCACAGAATCACTGGGTAGGAAAAGGNCATTCCAGTGCTTTATTATTCTTTCAGTGAAAAATTTTCTCCTAATATCCAACCTGTACCTTCCCTGATGTAGCTTGAGACTGTGTCCTCTTGTTCTGGCAGTCGCTGCCCAGATTCACAGAATCACTCGGTTGGAAGAGACCTTCAAGACCATCGAGTCCAACCTCAGCCAACCCCTGGCCCCCAGTGCCACATCCAGGCTTTGTTAAACCCACCCAGGGATGGTGACCCCACCACCTCCCCGGGCAGCCATTCCAGAACTTTCTCACTCTTTCTGTAAAAACTTTTTCCTGATATCCAACCTGGATTTCCCTTGGTGCACCTTGAGACCTTCCTTAAATCCCCAGGACCCAACACCTGGGCAGAGGAGCTGCTGGGCCTGCCTGGGAGGGGAATCCTGGGCTCTGGGGGTGCTGGTGGTGCTGCTGAGCCAGGCTTGGCTCTGCTTCCCCAGCCCTTTCCCAGAGATCCAGCAGCAGCTTGGCTGTAATTGCTCGCTGCTCTCCATTAGTGCCTCTCCCTCCTGGCAGCTCTTTAATAGTTTACATCTCTCGGGGTTGGAAATTACTGGTTTAATTAAAACAGTTTGTTTCAAATGGGGCTCCCAAATCCCCACATGATGTTTTAGGAGCCTTGGGCGAAGAGCTGGAAATGGAGAGCAGCAATTGTTGGGAGGGTTTAGAGTGAGGCTGGAAGGAGGAGTTGGGATTTTTGCATCGTTTTTGAGGCCTGGACTGGCAGTGGGGGAGACAAAATTGTGTAGGACTGAGATTTTTGTCTTCCAAACATTAAATTAATTCACCATGGCCGAGCCTTTGCTGGGTTTGGACAACGCTCCCAGGCACAGGGTGGGATTTCGGGGTGTCCTGTGCAGGGTCAGGAGCTGGACTGGATGATCCCTGTGGGACCCAGCTCAGGGTTTTCCATGATTCTGGGAGGTTCAGTTGAGGCTTATTTGTTTTGTCATTGAGAGAAGATATTCTCTTCTGGTGCAGGAAAGGAGAGAGCCCAGAAAAGGGACCTTGGACAGCCAAATGCCATAAAAATGCACTTTGGAAGAGGAACTGGGTGGGCAACAGGCACGAGGGGTGTGCACAGGGTGGGAGGTGAAGGTGGCAGTGCCAGGCAGGACTCCTGGGATATCCTGAGCTGGAGGGGCCCACACGGATCACAGAGCCCAGCTCCTGTGTGCATCGAGCCTGGGTCTGCTTTAGGATGCCCTCCCTCTGCACCCATGGAGAGCTTCAAGGCTTTGGAGCTTGGCTTTGCTCTTAGCTGCCAGGAGTTTTATTTGTATTTTAAATAATATTTCAGAACATTTTCCTTCAACTTTGCTACTTGAGGTCTTTTACCATGTTCTGTGGAACTGGCACAGGTGCCCAGAGCAGCTGGGGCTGCCCCTGGATCCCTGGCAGTGCCCATGGCCAGGTTGGACACTGGGGCTGGGAGCACCTGGGACAGGGGGAGGTGTCCCTGCCATGGCAGGGGTGGCACTGGGTGGGATTTGGGCTCCCTTCCCACCCAAAGCAGTCTGGGATTCTGGGATCTCCTTCCCTTGGAGCACTGCTATTCCCAGAGGGCACAAACCTCACAAGCCACGAGCCTTTACCCTTCTTGATAATGAATTTTTTTCTTCCCAAAAAGGAATCAGTTTATTCCTTGGCTTCCAAGGAAAACACACAGAGAGACTCACAGCTCCTGTTGGTGCTGCCTCTGCTTTTCCATCTTTTCCCTGTTCTTCCACTCCCTGCAGCCTTGAACATCTCCCTTTCCTTCCACCTGGGGATGGGAGCTCATTATTGGGATCTGTCAGACACTTCCAGCATTTTTAGCAGGAACAAAACAAATGCACAGCGGTTATATGGTTTCCTTGTTAGCTTTCTTTTTTTTTCCCTGACAAGCAAATCTCAAATTCCAGTTGTTTTAAATGCAGCCTGGCTTCAGAACATATTGTAAATTATGATTTCCTTCGTGTACTCGTTCTTCATTTTCCTCACAGACAGGTTCCGCAGGCAGCCTGGGAAAACACAACCTGGAGGATGAGTTGTTTTGGGTAGAGAATGGATTTTGCCAGGATTTATGTTACCTTTATGGAGACACAAGGAATTCTTCTGACAATTTAAGTCCCTACACTGAAGTAAGTTGGTTTTTGGGGTTTTTTTTCCAGTGCTGACAGTAATTTAGACAGAAAACACAGAGATTTTCAAGTCTGCTTCACTGAACTTGTTGTGTGATGGGTTTTGTGTGGATTTTGTGTCAATAATGAGAATAATATCTGAGGAAAATCGTGGATACCCATCCCTGGCAGTGCCCAGGGCCAGGCTGGACACTGGGGCTGGGAGCACCTGGGACAGTGGGAGGTGTCCCTGCCATGGCAGGGTGGCACTGGGTGGGATTTAGGTTCATTCTAGCCCAAACCATTCCTTGTTTTTAGGATTCTAAGCTCTCAATCCTAATCCTGAGCGGTTTTATGGAACATTTATCAAACTACAAACGCATTTTTCCCCGAGGATGTTTTAATTGGCTTTGGATTTTTGAGTGCTGATGAAGATTGAGATAAAATCGAATGTCAGAGGTGCAGGAGTTGCTGCCAATAATCAAACCAGGTCAGGGTATGGTTAGGAATTTAGGAAATTTGGCCTGGAAGCCACAATGACATATGGAAATTCCTCCAATAATCCTAGATAGTAGGTAGTGGATCAGGGTCCTTTGGAATGACACAGAGCTTAAGGAAGCACATGGATTTTCTCAGTGGAGCCATAATAAAAGAAATAATTTTTTCATGATGTTACACAAATGAGAAAACCAAACCAAGCTTTCCATGCAGCAGGAAATGTTTTGTGTTTCTCAGTGCTGGTTGGTAGAAAAACTTACTTTGAAGCTCTTGGAATTTAATTTCCATTGAAAAAAGCTGCTTTCTTCAGAGCAACAATCCAGCAACAAACAAGTAGCAATCCTGTAAAATTAATGGGCTTAATTAAAATGTACATGGATTGGGGAAGGATCCACAAGCATAACAGAGATTTACTCTCTCATACCAGACTGAATAAATTTCCATGAATTTCCTGGGAGATTTTTAAGGCATTTTATGACCTTGTTTATAAAAGGAAACTTGGGATTTCGAACTTGATTAGTTTTAAGAAAATACTGGAAAGAGCATCTCCGACTGTTTGGTAAAGCATTTCTTATTATCTTCAGGAGATTATTATCTTTCTAAATAAATATAAAGCAGGACTCACAGATTTTGCATTTCTAATTCAAAACAGAGATAATTTTTTCCAGTAATTTTTAGTAATAATTTGCAATTTACGGTTAATCGCGGTGACTGGCTTTGGCTGAGAGCTCTCCCTTGTGTCTGGTTGGCTTGAGCAGGGAAAAGCCATTCCCTGTTCCCAGCTCCTTCCTGCTGGTTTCTCCAGCCTGCCTGCAGGATGTCCTGGAGCTGTGTGGGTGCCAATCCCTGCAGCTGTTCCTGGGAATTGGGTGGTGCCAGGGGCTGCAATCTGTGCACGGCTTCCTTCTGCACCACCCAAAAAAACCTGGGGAAAGGAGCCTCAGGGGGGATCTGCTGGCTCCCCACAACTCCTGACAGGAGCTAGGGGAGGAACAGGGACAGGAGGAGAGGGAACGGCCCCAGGCTGGGCCAGGGCAGCTCAGGGTGGGCACCAGCAGGAATTTCCCCATGGAAAGGGGGATCAGGAACTGGAAGTGCCCAGGGAGGGTTGGAGTGCCCATCCCTGGAGGTGTCCCAGGACCTCCTGGGGGTGGCACTGAGGGCTCTGGGCTGGGACAGGGTGGGGATGGGGCACAGCTGGTTGGGCTCGATGGGCTGGCAGGGGTTTCCAGCCTCAGGGACCCTGTGGAGCAGCTCCAGCTGTGGAGGTGCCATTTCAGCTCTGATGTCCTGGCTGGTTTTCCACCCAAAACCTGGGACACGGGGCTGTTGGTTTCCTGGAACCAATCAGAAACGTTGGTGCAATTCACATTTTTGTTGTGTTTTGTTGGGCTTTTCCCTGTGGGATTTATTTGGATGTTTTTTCTCTGTGGGGTTTATTTTGGGTGTGTATTTTGGGTGTTTTGCTTTGTGGGGATTGGTTTGTTTTTTGTTTCTGTGGCTGAACTCTGAACCCAGGAGGGAAGGCTGCCCCCTTAACTGGTCAATGCCTCCTGAAAGAGCTGAAACACTGGGAAAATAATCCATCAAAGGCTGCTGAAGGCACTCACTGTGTCTGGAAGTTGCTGGAGCCTGGGAGAATATTCCAGACAAACACAGGCAGGAGCTTTCCCTGTGCTGATCCTTCCTGGAGGGAGCCACTGCTGGCCTCAGCCCCCGACACCAGAAACTCCTGTTTGCATTTGGGGAAGGGAGGTTCATGGATCTGGAGCTTTCCCTGCACTCCCAGGGGCATCCCAGCCCTTCTCCCTGTGCTGCTCTGCAGCTGGCAGCTCCCACCTGGCACCATTTTGGGCACCGGGGATAATTCCATGGGGGAATAATTCCACGGGGGATAATTCCATCAGCAACAATTCCATCAGGAATAATTCCTGTGGAAATAATTCCATGGGGAAATAATTCCATGGGGGATAATTCCTGTGGAAATAATTCAATGGGGAATAATTCCATCAGCAATAATTCCATCAGGAATAATTCCATCACCTGCTGTGAGGGAGGGTTGGTCCTGGCTTTTCTCAGGTGATGGAACCCATGGGAACAGGAGCAGGGAGAGGGACACCACCCTCCTCCCACACAGGCTTGGGGTGATGGCAAGAACCCTTTTTTGGAGGAATCAAGGTGCTCAATCCTGACCATTCCTGTTTTGGCTGGAAAATTCCCCCGGCCAGGCTCCTGGAGAAGCTGCAGCTCCTCAGCCTGTATTTCAATTCAACAAGAAAACCAACAAAAACTCCCATTCTGGGTAATTTCAAACTATTTACTTTTCCAATTTGGCTACTGAACTGAAAAATCAATTGTTTCTACAGCTCTGCTGGAGATCCTGGGCTGAGTTCTCTGTTTGTCTGCCAGGGTTGGAGTGAAAACATTTCTGAGGCTGTGGAGTAAATCAGCTGCTGCTGTATTTTCCATGCTGCATCCCCAGGCTTTGGACCAAATTACCTTGTTTAGCTGGCCCTTGCTGGGATCAAATATCCCCAGAAAATGAGATTTGAATTCTGGGAACTGGAGTCCCTTCCAACCCAACCATGTCATGAATTCTGCAGCATCCAGTTGATGCTGAAATCCTTTACTGGAGCCATCAGCCGCAGGGCTGTCAGGATAAACCAGACCTTTCCCATCAGATGGTTCATAATAATTATTGCAAATAACAATAAACTCCTCTGCTGGGCGTTTCTGAGCTCAGCTTCTCCAGGGGCAGCTCAGTGAGAGCACCTTCTGCCAAGGTACAGCCAGCAAACTGTGTGGGATGAAATATCAGCCTGGGAGAGGAGGAATACCAGGAACTCTCTGAGTGCTGAGAGGCTCTCAGAAACCCTCTGAGAAGGGCAGATTGGCATCCCTGTTTTCTTTCTTTTCCTGGGGTTTCTGTGTATTTGAAGTGTGGAAGTGGCAGGTTCTGAGCTCTTCAGCATCTGCATTTCTGGTCTGATGGTATCCAAGGACAGCCCTGGAGTAACCTGGCTCCTTCCCATGCATAATTGCAAATGGAGTTTTCTCTGTTCAGAAGAACCAGAGGTCAGTGGTGAAATGCTGGATAAAGAAGAAAACGAAGTCTGGGTGTTTATGGCTGGAATTAGTCTGGAAGGGGCTCTAAGGTTTCCCTGGATCTTTCTCTCCCCCAGATGAACACCCCCAGCTCTCTCAGCCTGCCTGCAGAGCAGGGGACTCCTCTGGACTCTCTCCACCAGGTTTTCTTGTGCTGGGATGGGTGCAAAGACGTGGATTGGGAATGGCAATTGTCTCTTTCAGAGCAGGAACCCTACAGGGATGCTGTGCTTTGTACAGTGAAAATCCTGGGAGGAGCAGAAAAACCCAGCACCTCCAGGAAAGAAACAATTAGAGGGATTAATTAAACTGTAGAGCTGCTGGAGGATATCTCAAGTGGCAGAGTGAAGAGGTAATTAATAAAATCATGGAGAATCGGCTCATCCCTGGCTGTTGAAGCCCAGGGAGGTGCTGATGTCACAGCTCCATCACGCTGCCCTTCAGGCTCTGTGGGGTTTGGGGAAGGTTTGTGCTCTGGGTTTCTCTGGATCACCAACTTCTGGCCATGCTGGGATAAAATGTTGGGCTGGATAAACCTCAGGAGCAGCCTTTGTTTGGGGAACAAAGAGATTGTGGCAGCTCAGGAGGGTCTTGTGGTGGATCCCTGACTCCATCTGGGCCGGTTTTAACCCCTTCCTTCCCCCATTTCCTTCTCCAAACATCAGCCCCCAGACCCTCCAGCCCCACTGTGAGCCCCCAGGGCGTGGGGGGATGTCCTTGAACACCCACACTTAGAGAGCTTGCTGCTGAAATGTTCTCCCCTTGACACCACAGCCTCACCCTGTTCTGAGCAGAATAACCCAAGGTTCCCCCCCACCACATGGAGCAGATATTTCCATTTTCTGGGATAACACCGAGCCAGGAGCGTGATGAGGGAGAGGAAGGAAATTCAGAGGGCAATATTTCTGCAGTCTCAGCAGGCCCTGGCTTGGTTGCATTTAAAACAAAGTCACTTCATTTGCAGTTATTTCTGCCTGCTTTCCAACCTGTCTGTTCAGGCTGGGTGAAACACCTGATTTATCGCAGGCTCCTCCGAGCGGCTGAGGAGCTTTCGGGGAGTTTGTCAGAGTTCAGAGGCAGTTCTTCATTGCCAGCGATGTTATCTTTGAAGAATAAATTATGGAAAAGGGAAAGACAAAAAGAAGGAAGGGGATAAAGCAAAGAAGTGCATCAACTTTGCCATGAGGAACAGCCCCTGGTGCCAGATAAAGCAGGTGCTGTCATGCCAGCACAGGATAAAAGGGGGTGAGGGGGACGTGAGGGGCTTGGCAGGGAAGGGTTTTGCATGAGGATTGTACAGCTGTCCTCAGCCTCAGGATTGATGGACACAGCTTGTCCTGAGCTGCTGTTTGTCCTCTTCGTACAAAGGGTGAGTGAAGGGAAGATGGAAGGAGTGTCCTTGTCACAAAAACTCCCCAGACATTGTGGATTTTGATTCATGTGTGTTAATTGATGATCCCAGCTGGCATTAGCCCCCATCAATAATGAAAATGGTGATAAAAGAGAGACAAATGTTGCTGTATGCACAACGTCAGAGCCAGAAGTGTCGGATCCGTGACTTCCCCAGCAATTTTTGCTTTCCTTTCGTTTGTTTTCTTACAGGCCCTGGGCACAGAGCCCCGTGTGGAGCCCAGGGCTGGCCCCAGCCCAGCTGGGGTGAAACTGCTCCTGCAGGGAACTGGATCTGCAGAACCACCCCAGAGCTCTGCCTGGGCTGCTGAGGTTCCTGGGAGAGGCACTTTGGGCTTTTTTTGAACATGGCCAAACTCTCCAATCCTGCTCCTGGCTGAGGAACTTCTCCTGCCCAGCCCATCCTGGCAGGGAGTTCCCTCTGCACCTTGATGGACATCTGGGGTGGGCTGGCAGAAATGCCAATAACCCAAGTCCAGAGGGAAAATATCCCACAGGATCATGGGCTCTCCCTGTTTTCTCCTGGCTCTGATCTCCAGGAATCAACCCCGGCTGTTCAGAGGGTCAAGGGTTAAAATAACTTTACCACGCTCCCAAGCCTTCTCCAGGAGGGACTCCTGCCTTCTTTCTCAGCTTCCTGGGATTCTTGGGATCACTTGGACCATTTTAATCTGGATTGTGCTTGAGGCTGAGTCTGGAGTCTGAATTTCCATGTGAAAATCTGGGACGTGGGTCCAGTGACTGGGAATGGGGAGAGCGAGCATGAAGGGAACAAGGTTTGTGCAGGGAAAGAAATGGGATGGAACAAAGATTCTCTTTGGAATTTGGGTGCATAATGTGCATTTAACCTTTCCCTCCCTGCTGGAACTCCCCACAGAGCTTCCTGTGATGGAAAAGGGGCAAACACCATTTTTGTTCAGCTGGAAAAGGCATTCCCAGCACATGGAAGTGGAGGCTGGGAGGCTGCAGGTGGGGTTTGGAGGTGTCCCTGCCCTGGTGCCATCCCATCCCTGCCCTGCTGGGAGCACCCCCCATTCCCTCAGAACTGGCCTAATTGCCAGGAAAACGAAGACAAATTTGAACATGGCAGGCTGGAATGATGCTTCCCCCAGCTAAATAACATTAAAAAAAAGAGAAAAAGCCCAGCAAAGAGAGAAGTGATTCTGCCTGAAGGCACCTCAGAACAATAGACTTGGTAAATGACTTCAGACCTCAAGCTGTCCCATCTTCCCAGCCCACAGGGATTTGTTTCCCTTAAAAGCAATTAAAAGCTCCACACCAGCTGTGGTTGAGCTCTGATTTGTATTCTGCAAAGTTTTCTCTGGTTTAGTTTTTTTTTCAGGCTGTCTTCATTCCTTTTTTTCCCCTCTTCTCCTGCTCTCCTGGAGCTCAGGAGTGGTTGGGATTGTAGGTGGCAGCTGGTGGCAGTGATGGATTTTCACCTTGTTCCTGGACCAGGGCCTTTCAGTCACTCGGTGCCTGAATTTCTGTGCAATTCCCAAGCTGAGGTTCAAAATCGATCCCTGAAGAGGGAACTTCTGCACAGCCTTGGAAATGGGGCACAGGGAGGAAATTCTGGCCAAGGACAGATCTTTCTGTCCAGGTGTCCTCGTGGGCAGCAGGATGGGGANGGGATTTGGGGTCCCTCCCACCCAAACCACCACCAGAGTCACCACTCTCCATGTCCCCAAGTGCCACATCCCCTCATTCCTTGGACACCTCCAGGGATGTGACTCCAGCACTGCCCTGGGCAGCCCCTTCCAACCTTCCCATGAAGAACTTTTCCCTGGTATCCAATCTGCCCCCCTGGTGCAGCTCGAGGCCTTTTATCATAATCACATTTTGACACAGATCTGTGAGGAGAAATCCTCTCCTGGCTGGCAGAGCTGTGGTCAAGTGGCTTAAATGAAAACCTTCACCATCATCCCAGGCAGGAATTTTCCCTTTCAAGAGGAAGCTCCAGTGTTTGCAGAGTGTCAAATAAAGCTCAAGGACACTCCTAATTTTTCTGCTGGGGATATATTTTAGCTAATTAAATCCCTGAAAAGGAACATCTTAAGCCTTGTCAAATTAAAGAAGGCACAAGCAGAGCTTTTCCTTTCTCAGCAAGATAGAGAAAAAAAAAACCTCTGTAATTTTATTGTTTCTCTTTTTTTCAGGTTGAAGGTGTTGGAAGCTGCCAGAGCCACTGATTCCAATTTGTGTTTCTCCATCTGCATGGAAAATCCATCTGCTTGCAGAAATTGTATTTACACAGCCCATAATCCTGAGCAGGCTCAGATATTGGGGACTGAGGCTCTAACGACATTGGAAACCATTTTTATTAAGAGGCAGAAATTGAATTAGGTAATTATATTTATTGATGGGAAATTAAATTTAACTACTGCGAATTGCCTTAAGTCAGTGTAGCCAGATTTTCATTACTCCAAATGTGAGGAGTTGCTGCTTTAGTGGAGTCTCAGCTCGGCAGGTCCAGCCTGGGGTTCAGCCTGGGAAAAAAAGGGGATTTTGGATCACAACAGCTCCCACCACCTGCCCATTCCCCTTTCGTGGGATTTCCTTTGTGGAGGAAACAAATCTGGTTTGTCTTTTACCAAAAAGACAAAACTGTTTTAATCTGTTTTGCCTTTCAGAGACTCAGTATCGTGGAACAAAACTGGAAACCTGGTGTCTTGCACTTGTCCCAGAGCTGGGCTGATGCACCTTTACTGGGAAAGTGATGACTTCACATTCCCAGGGTTTTTCCTTTTCCTGCCTCTTCAGCCCAGTGTGGCATCATTTGGCCTGGGATCTCATGGCTGACTTGCTGACTTGTCTTTCTTGCTCTGATACCAAATTATGGGAGAATAAAATTCCTGCCTCCCTTTCCCATGGAGCAGGCTTGGGGTGCAGTCCTGTCAAGGCCCCAGGCTGACCTGGGGGATGTAGGCCGGGCTTAGGAGGGGACCTGCGGGATGGAGATGGGGTTGCTGAGTTTCTGTGGGATGGAAAACCTCGTGTGCAGGGCTGGGGCTGCTCAGCAGGGCCTCTGGGTGTTGTGTGAGGGGAAAAGGGGCTCCTTGGCCTCATGGCTGCAGTTTGACACCTTGGAAGGGGACAGCAGGTGTCCCCATCCCTGGAGGTGTCCCAGGAACTCCTGGGGGTGGCACTGAGGGCATTGGGCTGGGGACAAGGTGGGGAAGGGGCACAGGGGGACTCCATGGGCTGGGAGGGCTTTTCCAGCCTCAGGAGTTCTGGGATCACTCCATCCTCAGCTGTGTGGGATCCCAGAGATGCACACACAGAATCTTGGAATGGTTTGGGTGGGAAAGGATCTCAAATCCCACCCAGTGCCACCCCTGCCATGGCAGGGACACCTCCCACTGTCCCAGCTGCTCCCAGCCCCAGTGTCCAGCCTGGCCTTGGGCACTGCCAGGGATCCAGGGGCAGCCCCAGCTGCTCGGGAATTCCATCCCAGCCCCTGCCCACCCTGCCAGGGAACAATTCCTAATTCCCAATGTCCCATCTAAATCTTAAATCCATTCCCTGTGTCCTGTCCCTCCAGCCTTTGTCCCCAGTCTCTCTCCAGTTTCTTGTTGGCTCCTTCAGGTACTCTGAGGCCACACTGAGGTCACCCCAAACTTTTCCTTTTAAATCCATAATAACCTCCCTGTTATTTCACTGTTTTTTTCTTTCTTGCAGTTTTTGTTCCTTCAGGAGAAAACGTTCCTGCACGAATCCAGTGGCTGAGGCCCACAGAACTCATTCACAAGCTGCTCACTTCTCCCCCTGTAATTACTCCTCACTGGTGCTGTCTTTATCGAGCTGCCTGTCTTTGGGGTTATTTCAGATTTATCTATTTTAATATTTCAGCCCCTGTTTTTATAGCCTTTGGATTGTTCAGTGATCTTTGATTGCATAATTGAAATGTATTTTTCTGCCTCCTTTAAACTCCTGAATTGGCGGGCAGACTCGCTTGGCTTTTCTGTTCAAGTCTCTTCAAGGCTTTTTGATTGATTCCAGCAAGGATCTATCTTTTACTTTTCCTGATAGTTCCTTTTATTATCTCAATAAAACCTCCCGTGTCAGCTCAATTGGGCAAACTCTTTTTGTACCTGAGCAAACTCAGCCAGGTTTATGATAAAGCACATTTGGTGTGAGGAATATCATTAAGTTCCTCCTTGGATAACAGCAGCCACCTCTCCTGCCTCCAGGCCTGTCCTGCCTTTGGCCCTGTGCACGGCTGGCTGTGAGGGCTTTGCTTTTGGGTTTTCCAGCTCATTTGCACTCTGGATAATTATTAGCTGGGGGATATATTTCCCTTTTTCCCCTTTCCATTTCCCTTTTCCCCCTTTCCATTTCCCTTTTTTCCCTTTCCATTTCCTTTTTTTCCCTTTCCATTTCCTTTTTTTCCCTTTCCATTTCCCTTTTTCCCCTTTCCATTTCCCTTTTCCCCCTTTCTATTTCCCTTTTTTCCCTTTCCATTTCCTTTTTTCCCTTTCCATTTCCCTTTTCCCCCTTTCTATTTCCCTTTTTTCCCTTTCCATTTCCTTTTTTCCCTTTCCATTTCNCATTTCCCTTTTCCCCTCCCCCTTTCCCTTTTCCCCTTTCCATTTCCCTTTTCCCCTCTCCATTTCCCCTTTTCCCCTCTCCATTTCCCTTTTTTCCCTTTCCCTTTTTCCCCTTTCCATTTTCCCCTTCCCACTTGCTTTGTTTCTTTTCCTTTCTCTGGTGAAAAGCTATTTTTAACTGCAGTGAGCAAAACTGAGGGATATTTTATTCCCAGCACTGACCTGTGCACCAAAGGCCAAGCGAGCCACCGCTGATGCTCTTGGCTGTGACCTTCCTGACACAGACATTTGTGTCCTTTGCTGATGCCTCCCCAAACCCAACCAGAGGCCCATTTCCATTTTTCTGCACCCAGATCAACCCTGCCCAAAGTAGCTCAAAATTCAGCATATAACTCCCGGATACTCCCCAAAAGGATGCATTGCTGTATTTCAGCCCCCTGGCAGGGCTGCCAATGGAACTCCTTTCCTCAAATTCATCTCTGTGTGGCTGGTCCTTGTTCCTTTCATCCCTGCATGAGTGCTGAGGGAGAGATTTGAAGTCTGGGGTTTCAAGGCAAGGGGCTTGGTTTGGAATTTATCCCAGGAAATCAGCAGAGCAGCCAAGAGATTTGTGAGGAACTACTGGATTATTTTAGAGAAGCTGATTTGGTTTAGTTGACAAGGCCAAAGGTTGGACTGGATGATCTTGGAAGTGTTATCTGAGTTTTCATTTTGAGAATTTTAAATGCAATATTTGCTTTGGAATTCCTTCTTCCTTTCCTTCTTTTTCTCCTTTCTCCTTTCTCCTCTCCTTTCCCCCAAACCCAGTTAAAAACCTGTAGTGTTTGGAGTCATGACCAGTGTAACCTCCAGCAGATATAAAGTTGGATAGCCAAGCTGATTTTTTAACCAAAGGCTTAAAAAAGGAACCAAAAATGAAAATTAAATTTTAATTAGTTATTCATTCCCGTGGTTTAATTATGCAGTGTTCCTCCAGCAATGAATGTTTGACTCTGGAGTGATTGTTAATTTATGAGTGTATTCTGTATTGATTTGGGAGCAGAGCTCTTTGAGCACCATCACCTTTCTCTCAGCATTTTCTCCTTAGCAGGCTCAGAGTATTTGAATTTCTTGTCTGAATTCCTGGTTCAGGTATTTATTAGAGCAAAGGCCAAGCACAATTACATTAAAATATGAAATAAAGCCAATCATTGCAATGGAATTCGATAATGCAGCAGATGAAACGGGGCCATTGGGGTGCCTGGGAGGGGTCAGGCTTCCCAAAATGTTTGTTCTTCTATTTTTTAGGAGTAAATTTATGCCTGGATCAGAAGTGAGGGATTTGGATAGAGAAAGCTGGGGTTCAACTGATGGAAGAACAAAATGGTTTGGAAATTATTTGGGGGGTTTTGGGGTTATTATTCTTATTATTCTTCTTATTCTTAGTTGTGGAGCAGGAATTTCAGCCTCCACAGCTCAACGGGCCCACAGGCTCCCTTAGTCACAGCCATGGAAACATTCCCCAAGACCCTGGAAAGCTCCTGGTTCTTGGCTGTGGGATTTTCCTGCTCTGGAATTGCTCCAATGTCCAGGCTCTGCCTAAAGTGGCTTCTCTCCACAATTTTTACAAAAAAATCACGGGAGAAAATTCACAAAATTCCAGGGTGTGAAAGTGATGAAGGCACATAACAGGAGAGAAGAATTCCTGGTGTTGGAGAAACAGGAGATAAACAGCAATGGAATAATTGTGGGGTGGCTCGAGGAGGTGACAACGCGATGAGGAAGTGTTTTGGGTTTAGCATCAGCTCATTCCAAGATTCCCTGACATGTGGACAAGGCTTTGCCCCAATATCTGCAGGAAATGAAATCCACCACAAAGCGACCTTGGAAACCAGAGGGGAACAACCCACCCTGATTCCTTCTTGTTTCCCAAACGTGCCAGAATTCCGTGGCTGGTGGAATTGCACACTGGGATCCAGTGTCCCTCCCTGGGCAGGAGAACCTTGGAGCAGGTGTGCCATGGGCCTGTGCTGTTTGCAGGACGCTCAGGGTGCATTTTGGGGATATTTCCATTTCCCAGTCGTTGTTGCTGTTTGTTTCCTTGGATTTAGGAGGATGTCTAGAAGCCAGCTCGGTCTGATTGCAGCGCAGCAATAAACAGGGTAAGTAATTAACTCCAGGCAATTTCCTCCACCATTTATTTGCTGCAGCCATCCCTCCTCTCCAAAGGGATAAAAAAGAAAAAAAAAGTCTTGTTTTCCAGGTCATTTGAGCGCTGTTCCAGTGGGAATTTCCTCTCCTCTCCATTCTCTTCTCCCAGCCCCTGTGCCAAGGGCTGCTCAGGCAGCCGATGGG
>WEZZ01007767.1:71764-86846 GCA_013400585.1 Chloropsis cyanopogon | reverse complement strand
GAACCCAAGGCCAAAGCCAGGCTCAGAGCAGGGATTTGCCATTTTATTGCCCTCCTCAGGGCCCAGCCCAACTCTGGGTTTTACCCTCCTGCCCAACCCAGAGGTGCCAAACCCCTCCAGAGCTTTATTGGCATTAATTTGATGGGCAGGGTCTAATAGAATTCTTGTTTTAAATTTAAATCCAAGCCCAAAGTTAATCCATCTCCCCTGATGCTCCCAATCAGTACCCTGCAGTAATTGCTTCTCATAATGGTTTTCTGGACTGGTGCTGATATTTCAAAGTGTGACTCTTCTCCTGCTCAAGAAAACAATGCAAATATTATCACAAAAACAATTACAAGGAGGGCAGGAGCTTCCACATCTCTTTAAGGCAGGAAAGGATGAGCTGGGGCTTTATGCTCTGGTTCAAATGATACAAATTCTTTGCATAACCCTGGAAAAGTTTCATTTTTCTCTTTTACTCAAATTTAACTCTTCAGTGAAGCTGCACAGCGATGTTTGCCTTGCCCATGAGCTGAAACATTTGCTTAATGGTTACAAATTGCTTTGAAAATTCAGCATTAAAAGCTTTGATCTGGCAACTTCATAATTGCTGCTTGCTTTTAAAGTGTGTGGCAGGGAGTTCTGGTAGTCCTGAGTCTGCAGGAGCTGCTTTCTCCTTGATTGCTCAGCCATGAGTGAGTTTAAAACCCTTATCATTTATATATTACAGATGTCTAAAGTGAAGTCACAGGCTATTTATATGTATTTTTAAGAGGGGCTTTATAGGTACTATTTTTATATTCTCAGCACACCTTTGGCAGATTCTCAGGGTTCTTTGTTTTATTTGTTTGCATTTTTAATGACCCCTGTTCAAATGAACTATTTGTGTCAGGTGCCACGTGGGGTTTTTCAGGTTAGGAGATGAATCCTCACATTGGGATGTCAAAATCCATTATTTCCAAGTGGCATCAACAAGGCCATGGCCAGATTTTGACCTTGCCACTTAAGTAAACTTTGGGAAATATTGTTCTGTTTGCTTTGGGGGAGTTTTTATTCACCCTGGGATTTATATCTTTGTGGAGTTCATTAAGTTACACAGGATATGGAAATATTTCAGGTTTTTAACAGCCTGGAGCAGCCTCGGGTAGGGGAAGGTGTCACTGTCCGTGGGAGGGCTGGAATGGGATGGGCTTCATGTTCCCTTTCAATCATTCTGGGATTCTGGGTAGAGAAATGCAGATTTAAGGGAATATAAAACCCCTTTTTAGGAGTCTTTTGCCTGTTTTTTCAGCACCTAGCTCTCACTGCTGTTGCTGGGTGTTCCTGGCAGGACGTTTCCCCTCAGATGAGGCCAAGGAACAAAGATCAAAGAGTTCCAAGCAAAAGCCCTTCCTGACTTTTAATTTTGCTCAGAGACGGATGAAGAGCTGATTTGTACCAGGCTAGGTGTGCAGGGCTGGTCCTGCTCACAGAATAAAACGATTTTATTTCCTTTTAAGCTCTGCCTAATCCAGGAATCCAGGCTTATTTTTGCGGGCAGGCTGTGAGGCACAGAGTGGTGTGAGAACGCTCTGACCCCTCAGGTTATCTAATTATCTCTCAGGTTCCTTCTGTGCGCTGCTAATTAACGGGCTGAGGCTCCTCTGCACTGCCTGAGATGCTCCTCAGGAGCTCCTCAGTCCATCCTGGAGCACAAACCCACCTGGCAAGGGTGGGAGCTGCACCCCTGAGCTCCCTGAGCACACAGCAGGTGTGCTCACCTGGGCACAGCCCGCAGGGGTTTAACCGCAGGGACACTCCCCCCTTTGAACCCTGTCAGGGACAGGCTGCTCCAGTGGTGTTCCCTGGAAATTTCCAGTGTTCCCTGGAAATCTGCCCACTGGAAAAGGCCTGAGGGGCTGGTGGCAGAGCTGGGCACGAGCCCGGGGGCAGGAGGGCCATGGCCCTGGGCTGTGCCAGCCCCAGCGTTGGTACCTCCAGCTCTGGTGTCTCCAGCCCCTGCCCTGCCCCAGAGTGACTCTGAGCTCCAGATCAGTGTCACAGCTCTCCTCACAGCTCAGGCACACACAGCAATCCTTCTCCAGCCCCAGAGCCAAGGGCACGCTGCAGCTCCAGCCCCAAAAGTGCCAACAGCAGGGAATGGAGGAGAGCAGCCTGGCAGGGTGGGACTGCATCCCCTGGGGCTGGAATTGGGCACTGAAGCCAGGCTGGGAATGGAGCAGAGCTGATCAAAGTGGGGAACTCGTGGCTGTGTGTCCATCCTGGGCAGAGCCACGGCCGGGCTCTGGCACTGCCCAAGGTGAATCCTCTGAGGGCTTTGGATAAATCCCTGCTTTATTCTGTGACTGTGCCCACCTCTGCTCCAGGGAGCCTCTCCAGGCAGCAGCAGGACGGGATTGTCCCCAGGGCAGGGATTGTCCCCTGTGCTGACCCTGCTGAGGGACCCCCTGGGAGGGTTCAGGACTCCCTGGAGAGCCCTGGAGCATGTCCAGGGAAAGGAACAGAGCTGGGAAGGGTCTGGAGCGCCAGGAGGGGCTGAGGAGGCTGGAAAGGGGCTCAGCCTGGAGAAAAGGAGGCTCAGAGGGGACCCTTTCCCTCTCCAAAACTCCATGAAAAATTGGAGCCAGGTGAGAGTTGGGATCTCTTCCCAGGAACCAGGATGAGGAAACAGCCTCGGGCTGTGCCAGGGAAGGTTTAGTTGGATATTGGAATCAATTCCTTCTTGGGAAGGGTTGTAAAGGATTGGAACTGCCCAGGGAGGGTTGGAGTGCCCATCCCTGGGGGTGTCCCAGGAATTCCTGGGGGTGGCACTGAGGGTTCTGGGCTGGGGACTGGTCACAGCTTGGGTTTGACGATCCTGGCAGTCTTTCCCAAGCCAGGGGTTTTGTGATTTGTCAAACAGCCCCTTCCTTGTCATAGCTGGGGTTGGCAGCAGAGAGCAGTGACCTGACAGGGACTGTCACACCCGGGTGGCTCTGAGTGTGACATCTGCCTCCTTGGCTCACCCCGGAGCCCTGCTCAGCTGGAATTCTGCTCCAGCCCCGCTCCCAGGACCCCGTTCAGTCAGGAATCATCAGCCCACAGCAGCACCAGCTGCACAGGGCTCTTGCTCATCCTGAGAAACACCCTCTGACTCCTTCACTGCAGGGAAAAGCTGCTTCAGCAGCTCCTGCCTGCCCAGGCCCCTCAGGAGCTCTCCCAGCACATCCCTCACTCCTGCTGTCACAGCAGGAACGCTGCTGGGTCCCTCAGGGCCAGCCTGGACAGGCTTGGGGCACCCTGGCGCAGTGCAGGGTGTCCCTGGCCCTGGAACGGGCTGGGATTGAGGGTTCCTCCCCAGCCAGCCCCCCCGGGACCCTGTGCTGCCTGCGGGGTGTCTGCTCTGTCCTCTCTGGAACGAGCTGGGAGCTCAGAGCACTTCCAACACCAGGGCTGGAGTCAATGCTCCTCACCCCTGTGTCCCTGTTGGGGAGTTTCCTTTGGTCCTCACTCTAATTTGGCAGAACATCATCCAGTGCTGCCCACCCATCCTCTGATCCTCAGCTCCAGGACTGTTCTCCTCTCCTGGATTTGGGCTGGAATTGTGTTGCAGTACAGCAGGCAGGACTCAGTTTCTTCAGGCAGAAAAAGCCAATTTTTTATTCCCATAACTCATTTTTATGCAATTTCACAGGCTTTGTGTTTAGCTCCAATTGGCCAGTAGTTCTCTTGTACTCAATTATTGGTTAGAAAGTGTTTGTGTGTGTGTGTGTCAAGACTTTGTCTATTCACAGGTGTTTACATTTTTTTTCTTTGTGGATTCTCATGGGGCAGATCTTCTGTTATTACAGGTGCAACTTGTTTTTCTTTACAGGAATAGGTTGTTGCGTTTATTGACTTTATTTTTCTGGGAGTTTTTTTATGGGAACTTAACAGGCTTAGCTGGTAATTCAGTAGAGCAAGGCCTGATTTTATAAGGCCTTTTTTAATAATATCTTTATTTGCATTTAGCAGAATTGCTTTGAAGTGCATTTCCCACCCAGGATGCTGCAGCCCTGTCTCCCTCCTGCCCAGTTTGTGCTGAGCCATTGCAGCCTGTCCTGTCCTGTCCTGTCCTGTCCTGTCCTGTCCTGTCCTGTCCTGTCCTGTCCATGTCCTGTCCATGTCCTTTTTCAGCAGAAATCCCACTGAATTAGGGCAGTTTGGGGTCCTTGCTGGGGTTCCTCCCTGTGGGAAGGCAGCAGCCTGGCACTGCAGGAACCCTCCTGCATGGAAGCTTTGCCTGAATCTCAATTTAATGCAGAAATTCCTCAGGTCATTAATAAACCTTCATAACGATTCCATTCAGCATTAAAGCCACTTAAATGGCTTTTTATTTCCCATTTATTACTCAGTGTTTCCTCTTATAACTCTGGCATTTTGTGGGTTTTTCTTCACCTACTCCATACAATTTTAATATTCATATTCTCTCAGGTCAAGTGTGAATGAATTCCAGAGGAGCTGAAAATCAACAAAAATGCTCTCTTTGCCCTCCTTTTTTTCCACCTCTTTTCAGCTGTGCAATCCTCCCGTTTATTTGGGAGATTTCTCTCCGCTGATATTAAGGGATTTCATTGATCCCAGTGTGAGAGATCACATCAGTGTTAGTTTAACAGAGGGGAAAACCCTTCATTATTCCACTGGTGGAAGATGAAAATACCTGACATTATAGGACTGCATTTTGAACATCCCAATTTTTACCCTCACTTTTAAAGCATTTCTTCCATCACAGAGCTTTGAGTGAAGTTATTGCTCAGTAAAAATGAAGTTGGGGTTTGTTGTTTTGATATTCATTTTGAAACTTAATTTCAACATTTAATTTCTCCATTTTTTTTTTTTAATTAAAAGAGGAATCATCAGTCTCAACAAACCCAATTGTTGTGTAAAACTAACACTGCACTTGGCATTTTGAAGCTCCTTTAGAAATCTCGTGTTAGAACACAGGGATCAAACAGACTTTTACCCTTTATTCCATTATAAAACTAGAATAACATCATTCTATAAATTCAACAGAGCCCTGTTTGCCTCCCAAAGCTTTGAGGGAAATTTATGGGGTAATGAAAATGTGTTCAGAAAGATAAATTTCTATTTCATTCTCTGGATTTTTGTCACAGTTTCCAATCCCTGTATTAAATAATCTGTTTCTTTTAAAGAGGGTTATATAACGTCAGGGCTGACAGCTGAGCTTGCAGGATGCTGTAATTAAGCTGAATTGTAAATAACTGCACAAAAGGGCTGCTGGAAACACCAATCTCAGACCTGAATAAGCCCCTAACTCATCAAAAATACAAAAGATATTCCACAGGTGGCATCAATTTCATGTTCTTGAAATGACTTCATTAAAATGATACCAAATAATTGAATCATTAAATTTTTAGCCAGGGCCCTGAGAGTCCCTTTCACCAGAGAGATTCTTTCATGTGAGATTAGTGGTTGAGGCTGAGATTGAGATGGTTTAGAGGCAGCACATGACAGTTTAAGAGGCTGTGTTAGTTAGAAAAGCTTTTAGGATGTTGGGAAATGCTGGGGTTTGGATAATGTGGAGCCAAATTGCCCTCCCTTCAAATGAACATTTATGTTGTCTTGATTAATGCTACAGAGATCTGCCAAGGATGGTTTCTTTTTGCTGCTTTTGCAGGTCAACTTTGGCTCTTTTTCTACCTAAACCCCCCGGCAGAGTGGTTGGAGAGGTCCTTGCAGGGCCACGTTAGTCAGGGCTAAATTAAAGCTTGGCTTTGTTATTTCAGGCTGTGTCATCCCTGTGATTACAGCCCGGCTGTATTTTTAGGAGCTGTTATGTGGAACAGAGATGAGCTGAACTCCTTCTTCCCGGGCTCCCATAATGACTCCAATTTCCAGGGGAAGGTAAAGTGCTCTAATTACCATCCTGAGCCTGGCACAGGGGAAGGGAGGGGAACCAGCAGAAAACACCCGGCAGAATTCCAGCCTGATCTCCCATTCCCTTTCATGCTCAGAGCCTTTTAGAAACCTTTAGACACTTCTGAGGAGAATCCATCCCATCATTAAATCTCTGCCTGTGTTACAAACGAGGAGCTTTGCACCCCCATGAAGTAAACGGAGCATTTAAGGATTTCTTTGGGAGCTGCAGTTCCCGTTCCTGCCTGGGCTGCTCCCGCAGGGATGAGTGAGGGTCTCAGGCAGGGTGACACCAGCTCCTGTCCCCTTCTGTCACACAGGAACTCACCCAGGGAGCGAAATCACCCACAGCAGTGGATTTTGGGCTTTTCCTGGCTTTCCCAGTGGCTGCCTGAGGGATTTGGGGAACGCTGGCTCCGTTTTCCAGCATCTGCCAAACAGCTCAGACAGATTTTGTTCCTGATGTGCTCCTACCTCCGTGATTTTGAAAGGGAATGGATGCTAAATATTCCTCATCCCAGAGCTTTGGGCAGCTTTCCAAACACACTGGGAGCTGCCAGAGGGCAGGGCTGGATGGGAGATTGGGAATTAGGAATTGTTCCTGGGATGGAATTCCCAGAGCAGCTGGGGCTGCCCCTGGATCCCTGGCAGTGCCCAAGGCCAGGCTGGACACTGGGGCTTGGACACCCTGAGACAGAGGAAGGTGTCCCTGCCGTGGGATGTGCTGTGAGGTCCTTCCAGCCCATCCCAGGCTGTGCATCACTGACTGAACCAAGGCACTCCTGAGAGCATGGCATGGAAAGCTTTTTAATCCTGGGACAAGCCCAGACTCCAGGCACAGAGTTTGTAGGCAAAATTCCCAACCTGTGCCCCAGAACATCGCTCAGAACCAACCCTGGGTGCTGGTGCCCATTTCCTCCTGGATTGAGCAGAATGGGTGCAGAAAAGGAGAATCAGGGGCAGGAAAGGGCTGTGAGGGTGGAGCCAGGGGGTCGGGCTGTGCTCCCAGGGACAGGGACAGGGGCAGGACAGGGGGAAATGGCCTCAGGAGAGGCTCAGGTGCATACTGGTGAATATTCCTTCCTGGAAAGGGCTGGCAGCCTGGCACAGCTGGAGTCCCCATCCCTGGAGGGATTTCCAGCCCTGTGGACGGGGCACTGGGGACATGGCCAGTGGTGGCCCTGGCAGGGCTGGGATGGCTGGAATGGCTCACAGGGTTTCCCAAGCCGATGCCCTCATGCCTGTGATTCCTCCTGCAGGTTGAACAGCAGGAAATGAAAGGTGATTCCTGTTCCTGGGGAGTTTTCTCTCTGTGGGTTTGTTTCCCTTTCCCTTTTTCCCAGGGAATCAGTGCAGGAGCTGAGCCCTGGCCTCCCTGGAGCTCTGCCAGCAGGAGCAGATGGATCCCTGGCCTTGCCGTGCCCTGTTATTGATTTGTGCTTCCCTTGGGAGGCAGGGTGAGTGTGGGAGGGCATTTTTCAGCTCCCCGCCTGTGGCTGAGCAGGGTCTGGAGCCACAGCTCCGTGTCACCGGTGTCACTTGGCTGAGGAGCTTGGCCACATCTCCTCTGTCTCTGCAGAGGTGCAGTGAAGCTGCCAGGAGCAGAAAATCCAAACACACCCTCAGGTGAGTTATTCCTCAGTTTGGGAAGCACCTTGAGACACTTGAGTGTGACCAGAGGAGGCACTGAGGCTGGAGAGGGGCTGGGAACACAAACCCTGTGAGGAGCCCCTGAGGGAGCTGGGGGTGTCCAGCCTGGAGAAAAGGAGACCCAGGGGTGCCCTCAGCGCTCTCTGCAGCTCCTGAGAGGGGCTGGGGGCAGCTGGGGCTGGGCTCTGCCTGCAGCAGCACTGACAGAACCAGAGCACACAGCCTCAGGCTGGGCCAGGGAAATCCAGGGTGGATATCAGGGAAAAGTGTTTTACAGAAAGGGTGATAAAGTTCTGGAATGGCTGCCCGGGGAGGTGGTGGGGTCACCATCCCTGGTGTGTTTAACAAAGCCTGGATGTGGCACTGTGGGCCAGGGGCTGGCTGAGCTGCTGGGGCTGGGTTGGACTCGATGGTCTTGAAGGTCTCTTCCAACCCAGTGATTCTGTGATTGAGTTCCAGCCCATTTCCCTGTAATCCAATAAAAATGTGGGATAGCTGCAGCACTGAGAGGTGCCAGGCTCCTTGACCCTGATCCGCCCTTTGCCAGCTCCCAGGGCAGCGTTCCCTGCAGCCCCTGCTGCCTGTGCACTGTTCAGCAGCGTGGAACCCAGATTATTCCTGACATTTGCTGAGTGCCAGGACCAGGGCAGAGCTCTTGGCTCCCTGAAGCCCAAGGCTGGTTGCCATTTCCTGAGGAGCCACAGGAGCTGCTTTTCCTCGGGGCGCTGGGAGCAGATGGCTCTCCTGGAGAGCTCCTTTTCTGGGAGGTTTTATTTATTCCTCTTTTTCCTGCCTGCACTTCAGATGTTTGAATGGGCGCGAGGCAAATGCTTTTTATTCCTGTGCTGTTCCAAGGAGTGATCCTGCAGCTTTTTTGAGCAGAGAGGGCTTTAATTAAACTCTTCAGGGGGAATTTGCTTGATTGTATCACAATGGCAGAAGTGAAGAGGAAGATGTGCTGAGGATAATGAGTGCTGAGACAGTGGAAATGTGAGCTTTTGTGAGTGATTTTCCTGTAGCTATTTGATAAAAGGGGCTCTGGGATGTGCTCAGGCTCCTGGTCAAGGCTGGATAAAATGCTGGTGGTAGGATTTGATGCAAAAATGGATTTTCAAGGCCACTTCTCTTGAATTGAATGGGTGAGAACAACAACCAACAGCAGCAGGAGCACTCCTCTCGCTCCAGCTACAACTCTAGAGGGAGAGCACATCCCACTCTCTGAGCCAAGGAACTCAGCAGGATTAAAAAGAGATCATTTCTAAGGAGCTGGCCTGGGCTGGGTTTGCTGTTCTAAGTTTTGGAGTTTCCTTGTGCCTTAAGACTTGTATTTAGAAATATTTACTACACAGCTTTGCCCCTCACGTTAAAATTTCCTCTTTAAGCAGGAAGAGTTTAAGCCTCAGGAATAAATCAATGCAAAAATTATCTTGAACAATCCTTTGCCATGGAAAGACAGCTGCAAATCTGGTTTTGTTTGCAGCCTGGGAAGGGTGCAGAGCTTGCTCTGGAAGCTCTGCAGTGCTTGCTGTTGTATGATTTATTTGGGAAAGAGGGAATAACTGTGCATTTTGGCAGGGAAGCTGTGCCAGTTGCACAGATATTTGGGATGCTCTGGCCTCGAGGATGTGTGTCTGTGATGTGGTGCATAAAACAAATCCAGCAATGGATTTTATCCTGCATCCGAGAACAGCTGGACTGAGATTTGGGGAAGATGTTGTTCAGTCAAATGAAATCTGAGTGAAAAAATCCACTTGGACAAGAAACAAATGGAGCACTAATTTCTCACTTACCTAAGAAAAATGCTCTGATAGTGAAGCATTAAACGTGAGAAAACCCAAACGATCTGAACTTGTTTTATATGAAGCAATATAACTTGTGAAATGAATTAATTGCATTAAAGAGGACTTGGTGCAGGAAATGCCACCATGTTCCCAAGTCTGAGCTCTGCAGGAGGAGTGAGGTGCTCCCTGCAAAGCCCTTGGGAGGGCTTTTTGGGGCTGGGGCAGTGCTGGTGTCAGGCTGAGCCGTCCTGGCCCTGCTCCCCCCTGCCTGTGAGTCTGAAGAAGTCCTTGCACGGCTTTTCTAGGAGAGGATCTCAGTGCCTGTGCTGCACATCTATAACAGCAAAGTGTCATTGAGCTGATGGTTTTTAAATTAATTATAGATTTTATAGTTATGAGCAACTTTTCAGCCCTGCTGTCTCCCAGACATGAACAGTTTATCTGCACTCAGGACACTTTGAAATAGTTTCCTCCACACCTTCTCCAAAGACTTGGATGAGACTCAGAGCTGAAATAAATGTGCACGAGCAACGTGGGCACGCTGCAGCTCCACCTAATTTGGAGCATATTTCAGGATTGAATTACACCCGAATATCTCATCATTTCCCTCACTTGTCACTAAAGGTCATGCAGAGCTGTAAACAATCAATGGTTTTCATGTCTCAGACGGGAAGTTGGAACAGTTTTTCACGAGCTGTGAAGGTTAAACGAGGCACTTGCCAAGATCTATTGAGCACCATCCAGGCTTTACATATTTTATGGAATGTTTAGTGCATGCTCATTACCACTGCTGTTAATGGCTTATGATGAATCAGGAGGATTTGGGCTGGATCCTACCCGTGCAAATCACACCTTTCATCTCTTCTCCTGGGGACTGTCCTGATGGGAGGGGGCTCTGTGGGAAGGGCTGTGCCAAACCTTACAGCCTGAGCAGGAATTTGGTGTAGAACATCCCAACCCTTGGAATCTTGGTCGTTATTTTTGGGCCTGCACTGGCTCCTCGCAGGGAACGAGGGACAGGCCAACAGGGAATGGCCTCAGGTGCCACCCTGAGAGGTTTAGGTGGGACATTAAGGAAAATTTCCCCACAGAAATGGTGTGGAGCATTGGAACAGGGCAGGGCTGGGGTCCCCTGGCAGTGCTCAGAACCTGTAGCTGTGGCTCTTGAGGACAGGGACAGCGGTGACCACGGGGCTGCTGAGTGGTGCTCGATGATCCTAAAGGATTTTTCCAACCTTAATGATTCTACAATTCAGAGGACTCCACGTTAGCCCATTTTGCCAAATTCAAGACTCTGGGGCAGGGGGGAAGCAGAACCACCTTTGCCAGGGAGGGAGCGAAGTCAGGGGGCTGGGAAAGGCAAGGACAGTGCTGGAACATTCTGGAATTCTGGCAGTCCCGTGGTGGGGACGTGCTGGGGACACCTGGAACTCCACTGGCCTCGGGCTGCAGCTGCCCCTCAGCCCTGGGCCACAAAGCCACAGAGCCAGGGGATGTCCTGAGCGGGGAGGGGGCACAGGGACCATGCCAGGCCCTGTAAATCCCTCAGGGCAGGGCAGAGGACACCATCAGCTGCTCTTGGCTGTTCATATTTGCAGCTGCACCAAGAAAATAGAGAGAAATCCTCACCAGCAGCCTTTGCTTTTTGTTTTGGTGCCTGCCGTGCTGCACCGTGCTGCTGACGGTCTGGGAATTGGGAACATTCTGGTGTTTCCCTGGGAGCAGTCAAAGGGTGCAGGCACTGCACAGCCCCAGAATGGTCCCAGAGCCACCGTGAGGGGCTGGGGCTGGATGCTCTGCAGGGGAAAGGGGATTTTAGAATCCCAGAATGTCCTGGGCTGGAAGGGACCCAAGGATCATCCATTCCAGCCCTGGCCCTGCACAGACCCCCCAAAATCCAACCTGGGCATCCCTGGCAGCGCTGTCCAAACCCTCCTGGAGCTCTGGCAGCCTCGGGGCTGTGCCCATCCCTGGGCAGTGCCCAGCACCCTCTGGGGATGAACCTGGCCCCAAGGACGGGATCACTGCCACTCTTGCTCTGTTGGGAGGAGAAGTCCCTGCCTGCCCTGAGACAGCAACAGCTCCCACAGCTCCGTGCCTGCCTCTCAAAGCAAGGCTTAACTGTTGTCATGAGTTAATCTCGGAGCAGAGATGAGCAGGGATTAGCGGCTAAAGCCGAGTCCCTGCGGCCCCGGGGCAGCTGAGGGTGTAATCCTGCCGGTCTCACTTTCACTCTGCAGAGATAAGGGAGCAGTATCTCCGGACAGATCTCCGGGGCTGTGGGATCAGTCACTGAGTGTCCCCAAGCCCCGGGTGAGTGCTGAGCTCGGGAGATGGCAGCAGGGATGGATGGCACAGATCGGATCTGCTCCCTCGGGCTTCTTCAAGGGCTCACAGAATGAGGGTGGATCAGCTTTATCTCAGCGCTCGGGATTGATTGGAGTGGTGACAAGCAGCAGCACGGGGTTGTGGCTCAGCAGAGCACTGGGGCACTCTGGGTGGGCTGAGGGAAGGCTTGGGTGGGATATTGGGAATTAGGAATTGTTCCCTGGCAGGGTGGGCAGGCCCTGGCACAGGTGCCCAGAGCAGCTGGGGCTGCCCCTGGATCCCTGGCAGTGCCCAAGGCCAGGCTGGACACTGGGGCTGGGAGCACCTGGGGCAGTGGGAGGTGTCCCTGCCATGGCAGGGTGGCACTGGGTGGGATTTGGGGTCCCTTCCTGTCCAGACCGGTCTGGGATTTTGTGATAAATCACATTCAGGGCTGTTTGTACATGAGACAGTGGCTTTAATGATTTCACAGGCTGCTACATCTGCTGGCCCTATTTGTCAGAGGAAGAAACGCTGAGTGATGCCCTTGGGATCCATAAAGCCCCCCTGAAACCAAGGAAGGATGATGGGGAATGAGAGGAGGGCTCACTGTGGGTGCTGAGCTCTCTTGGAACTCCTCATTCCTTCACAGCAGGGGCAGCTGGCTTTCCTCAGCACCTGGGTGATTCCCTGGCACCAAAGCAGGACTCTCCTCTGCCCTCCTGCCCTGCCTGGCACAGGGGAAACAGCCCTGGAGCAGTTTCAGAGCCTCCTGGGAATGAAATCAATGGAAACCTTGCCACAGGGGAGCACGGGGGCTTTAGAAACTCAAAATACTGACTATCTGGGGACTTCTCTGTGGTTTGGGGTCTGGTTTGGGTTTAGAGTTTTTTGGGGTTTTCTTGGGTTTGTTTGTTTGTTTGGGTTTTTGTTTGTGTGGGTTTTTGTTTTGGTTTTCTTTGTTTATTTTGGCTTTTGGTGTTGTTTTTGTTGATTTTTGGTTGGGGTTTTGTTTGTTTTTGTTTATTTTGTTTATTTTGGTTTTAGTTTGGGTTGGGTGTTTTTTGTTACAATTTTTCCTCTGGTTTCTCTCTCTGCAGGTTTGCAGTGGCAAAGGAGGAGCCCCCAGAGCAGCACCAGGAGACTCAAACCCTCCAGATTCAGCCTTCCATCGGGTAAATAATCCCTGCAGGGACCCAACCTGGCTCAGGTGATGTTTTTGTGCTGGTGGAGCAGCTTTGTGGGTGTGAGGATTTTTTGCAGGCCTCGTATAAATATTTATAAGGCCCTGTGTATCTTTGATTTGAAAGTGATTTCTCATGATTCTTGGGCAGGGTGTTGGAGCCCTCTCAGCCCCTGCTCCTTGTGTCCCTCTCTCTGCTGGCCTTGTGTGGAGCAATCCTGGCTCTGGTCCCTTCCCAGGGTGACAAAGATTGTCTGTAGTGCTCAGTGATGCCTCAGAGCCAGGGATTGAGCAGGGTTTAGGTGACCATGTGCTCAGGGCCAGGGATTGAGCAGGGTTTAGGTGACAACACCCCAAAATCCCAGGCTCAGCTGGGACAGTGACAGGGGTGGGTGCCGGGGGCTGCTGCCAGGGCCTGTCACCACCCTTGTCCCCAGGGGATGCACAGAGAGGTCCCAGAACCATTTTCTTTGGAAAATCCCTCTGGGAACCTCGAGCCCAGCCATTCCCAGCAGTGCCAAGGCCACCACGTCCCCAAGTGCCACATCCACACAGCTTTTAAACCCCTCCAGGGATGGGGACTCCACCTCGGTGTCACCAAACTTCTTGGAGCGGCACCCAGCTCAGATTTGCCTCCCTGCAGTTATTCCCTCACTGGAGGTTGTGGATCTGCTTCCCCTGATAATGATTTCAGGAATTATTCATGCTGTGTGCTTGGAAGGATTCTCAGAGGCTTCCTTGGGAAGCTGCTGCTCCTCGGGGACTCGGCTGCTTGATATTCACAGGGTTTGTTTTTCAGAAATATCCAATTTTCCAGCTATTCTTTTAAGAAAATGAAGATTCCTTCCCTCTCCCGAGCTAGGAACACATTTCTCATGCAGCAAACATCTTTTGTCTTTTGGCAATTGCACCGTGAAGCAGAGCAGCAACATTCCAGGGCACTGTTCCTGGGCTGGGTCCTTGTTCCCTGGAGGCACAGACAGATTTCAGGGGAGCTGTGGAGGTTTGCACAGGCTGAAAACCCCATCCCAAAACCTGTCCAGACTCCAGGGACTTCTTGGTGTGTGGGGATGTTCCTCAGGAGGGTTTATGTGGAGTCTCCATGACTGCAAGGGTTAAAACCAGGAGGTTTTGGGGTGCTCTGCAGTGAAGTATAGTGGGGATGGTGGTGATCAGTCAGAGGCTGGATTGAGGATCTTGGAAATCTTTTTCCCTGTAAATCCCTCAGGGTAGGGTAGAGGACACCATCAGCTGCTCTTGGCTTTTCGTATTTGGACCTGCACCAAGAAAATGGAGAGAAATCCTCACCAGCAGCCTTTGCTTTTTGTTTTGGTGCCTGCCATGCTGCTGAGGACAGTCTGGGAATTGGGAATTGGGAACATTCTGGCGTTTCCCTGGGAGCAGTCAAAGGGTGCAGGCACTGCACAGCCCCAGAATGGTCCCAGAGCCACCGTGAGGGGCTGGGGCTGGGTGCTCTGCAGGGGAAAGGGGATTTTAGAATCCCAGAATGTCCTGGGCTGGAGAGGACCCAAGGATCATCCATTCCAGCCCTGGCCCTGCACAGACACCCCAAAATCCCACCTGGGCATCCCTGGCAGCGCTGTCCAAACCCTCCTGGAGCTCTGGCAGCCTCGGGGCAGTGCCCAGCACCCTCTGGGGATGAACCTGGCCCTAAATCCATCCAAACCCCCTGGCACAGCTCCAGCTGCTCCCTGGGTCACCGGTCCCACAGCAGGGGTGGAGCTGCCCCTGCCCTGCCACACTGCCCAGTTCAGCTGCTAATTAATCACTAATTACTGTGATCCTTTGCCTGGGCATTTGGAGGCCCAGGTCTGGACACAGCCACGCCCTGCTGGGGAGCGCTGGGACCTGCTCTGGTTAATGAGGAGAGATTAATTAACTGCGAGGTTTAACCTGGGGTTTAGGTGTCAGCGCTGCTCCCGCAGGGTGCAAACCGTGAGTGCTCAGCCCCCTGCACCGGGGAGGATACACGGCTCGAGTGAGAAGGGATGATCCGTGAGGGTAAGGGATGCTCCGTGAGGGCAAGGGATGCTCCGTGAGGGCAGAGGATGCTCCATGAGGGTAGGGGGTGCTCCATGAGGGCAGGGGATGCTCCATGAGGGCAGGGGATGCTCCGTGAGGGTAGGGGGTGCTCCGTGAGGGCAGGGGATGCTCCATGAGGGTAGGGGTGCTCCATGAGGGTAGGGGGTGTTCCGTGAGGGTAGGGGATGCTCTGTGAGGGTAGGGGTGCTCCATGAGGGTAGGGGTGCTCCATGAGGGTAGG
>WEZZ01007767.1:54627-67895 GCA_013400585.1 Chloropsis cyanopogon | reverse complement strand
GGGGGTGCTCCGTGAGGATAGGAGATGATCCGTGAGGGCAGGGGATGCTCCATGAGGGCAGGGGATGCTCTGTGAGGGTAGAGGGTGATCCATGAGGGTAGGGGTGCTCCATGAGGGCAGGGGATGCTCCATGAAGGAAGGGGATGATCTATGAAGGTAGGGGTTGCTCCATAAAGGTCCGTGTGCTGGCCGTGGGGAACGAGCCGTTCACGGGTGCCCTGCTGAGACAGGGATTTGTGGATCACCCTGGGAAGGAGCCTGGCTGCAGCTGTGGAGAGGAGCCTGCTCCCCAGTCAATCCGAGTCACAATCTGCCATCCCGAGTCACACAAACTCGGCGTGTGACACAGTGTGGAGGGGGAGGGCAGAGCTGGCACCCCCAGCCCTGCCATGTGTCACTTCCACGGGTGTTATTGCATTTGGATGTGTCACCCTGGAGCAGATGTGGGTGCTGCGGTGGGGTTTGGAGCAGGAACGTTGTGAAGTGTCAGAACGTTCAGCTGTGGCTGTAGGAGCTGTCCTGGAGCGTGCCTGGTCCCAGGGGAGGGGAGCTGGAGCAGCCGGGAGGGCAGAGAGCCAGAGCTGCAGAGCCAGGGGAGGAGCAGATCCCTCAGCCCTGCGGGGCTGCCGCACGTGGAGCTGCTGCCTCCTGCCACCCTGCATCTCTGGGGCCGGCGGTGTGACTGCAGCTGTCACGGGCCAGCACGTGTCCCCAGCTCTGTCTCGGGGGGGCTGGAGCTCCAGGAGGCTGCTGAGGGAAGAGCTCTGAGCTGTGGAGCCCCTGCTCAGAGGCTGTGGCAGTGCAGGAGCTCTCCTGAACCCCCCTGGCTGAGGTGAGTGCTGTGCTCACCTGGCCCAGGTGCTGTCTGACCCACAGAATCACAGGGTTGGGAGAGACCTCCAGGATCACTGAATCCCACCCAGCAACAACACCTCAGCTAACCCTGGCCCCCAGTGCCACATCCAGGCTGTGTTAAACACACCCAGGGATGGTGACCCCACCACCTGCCACCATTCCAGCCATTCCAGAACTTTAAAGAAGCTCCTCCGAGGCCTGCCTTGTCCCCACCTCTGAGCCCCTCCTGGTCCCTGCTCCTCCCTGGCCCTGTGCTGATGCTCAGGGCTGTGCAGGGCCCCGCAGGTGTGAACTCAGCTGTGAGCTCAGGTGTGAGCTCAGGTGTGAGCTCAGGTGTGAGCTCAGAGCTGCTCCTGAGTGAGCCCATGTGGCAGCTCCTCTCCAGATCAAACCCAGGGTGAGCAGCCTCAGAGCCTGCCCTGCAGGGCGGCTGCTCTGCTGCCCCAGGAGCTGTCCCGGGTCTGCCCCTGCTGCTGGGGCTGTCCCTGCCCTGTCCCTGCTGCTGGGGCTGTCCTTGCCCTGTCCCTGCTGTCAGCGGTGCCCTGGGGCAGGCCGTGCCNTACAATGCATATATATATTAAATTACAAATGCATATAAATTACAATTACAATTAATTAAAAATGCATATATAATTACAAATGCATATATATATTAAATAAATACGCCCAATTTATCTTTTTAGCTAAAAGAGAAGCAAACCAGAAGTCAGTGTGTGGGATACTCAGTGCTTATCCTGTTAGTCCATGCACGTGAGGGAGAGCCAAATTCCAGTTTACCCTTTCCAACAGAGACCTGCCTTGCAATGAAACCCCAAACTCCTTCAAANCTGCCCTGTCCCTGCTGTCAGGGGTGCCCTGGGGCAGGTCCTGCAGGGACAGTGCTGCCCTGGCAGGGGAGGGAGCCTGCCTGGCACCGTGGCACGCACTGCTGTGCCCAGCTGGGCCTTGTGTGCCCACAGAATTGTGCCCTGCTGGCATCTGGGCTGGCTCAGGGACAGCTGGGCTGGGCTTTGGCGGTGACACGGGGAAACGCCAGCCCAAAAGGGTTTGGAGCCAGCTCTGAGGCACAGGGGGATCGCTGGGGTGGAGGGTCCCTGGGGCTCCCTTCCAACTCGGGAGATTCTGTGACTCCATGGTCTCTCACCTTCTGTTGTAGGAGCCCTTTGGTGTGCATTCTCACCACATAAAATACTAATTAAATAGCTTTAATTGTACTTAATGAGAGATCAGCCCCATGCTTGGGTTTTGATTCTGTTAGACCAGAGTGTCACAGACTGGTTTGGGATGGAGGGGACCTTAAAGGTCCTGAGATTCCCACCCCGTCATGATGTTAAAATGGATTACAAATGCATATATATATTAAATAAATTACAAATTTAATGCTATTTACAAATGCATTAAATATATTAAAAATGCACAAATATATAAAAAATTATATACTATATAATTTTACAAATTACAAATGCATATATATTACAAATGCATAATATATATGACAATGCATATATATATTAAATTACAAATGCATATAAATTACAATTACATATAATTAAAAATGCATATATAATTACAAATGCATATATATATTAAATAAATACGCCCAATTTATCTTTTTAGCTAAAAGAGAAGCAAACCAGGAGTCAGCGTGTAAAACACTCAGTGCTTATCCTGTTAGTCCATGCACGTGAGGGAGAGCCAAATTCCAGTTTACCCTTTCCAACAGAGACCTGCCTTGCAATGAAACCCCAAACTCCTTCAAATCCTCCTCCTCTTCCTCCTTCCCTGCGTTATTTTAGGGCCTTTCATGGTGTTTAAGGTTTCTCAGAGGTCCCAGACNATGTGCCCTGCTGGCATCTGGGCTGGCTCAGGGACAGCTGGGCTGGGCTTTGGCGGTGACACGGGGAAACGCCAGCCCAAAAGGGTTTGGAGCCAGCTGTGAGGGACATGGGGATCGCTGGGGTGGAGGGTCCCTGGGGCTCCCTTCCAACTCGGGAGATTCTGTGACTCCATGGTCTCTCACCTTCTGTTGTAGGAGCCCTTTGGTGTGCATTCTCACCACATAAAATACTAATTAAATAGCTTTAATTGTACTTAATGAGAGATCAGCCCCATGCTTGGGTTTTGATTCTGTTAGACCAGAGTGTCACAGACTGGTTTGGGATGGAGGGGACCTTAAAGGTCCCGAGATTCCCACCCCTGTCATGATGTTAAAATGGATTACAAATGCATATATATATTAAATAAATTACAAATTTGATGCTATTTACAAATGCATTAAATATATTAAAAATGCACAAATATATAAAAAATTATATACTATATAATTTTACAAATTACAAATGCATATATACTACAAATGCATAATATATATTACAATGCATATATATATTAAATTACAAATGCATATAAATTACAATTACAATTAATTAAAAATGCATATATAATTACAAATGCATATATATATTAAATAAATACGCCCAATTTATCTTTTTAGCTAAAAGAGAAGCAAACCAGGAGTCAGCGTGTAAAACACTCAGTGCTTATCCTGTTAGTCCATGCACGTGAGGGAGAGCCAAATTCCAGTTTACCCTTTCCAACAGAGACCTGCCTTGCAATGAAACCCCAAACTCCTTCAAATCCTCCTCCTCTTCCTCCTTCCCTGCGTTATTTTAGGGCCTTTCATGGTGTTTGNGAGGGCTCTGGGGGGCACAGGAGGAGGCTGGGGGCCCTGAGGGGCACAGGAGGAGGCTGAGGGCTCTGGGGGGCACAGGAGGAGGCTGGGGGCCCTGAGGGGCACAGGAGGAGGCTGAGGGCTCTGGGGGGCACAGGAGGAGCCAGGGGGGCTCTGAGGGGCACAGGAGGAGCCAGGGGGGCTCTGAGGTCCCTCACACCCGACTGCCCAGGTTCCTGTCCCCCAGGAGTGCTGGCCATGGAGAAAGAAGCGGGATGGAGTGTGGCAGAGTGCTGACTGCAGCTCCCTGCTGTCCCACTTGTGTCACCGAGGATCAGACCCTGCCAGGGTGACAATGTCTGCAGGAAACTCTTTACCCTTGTGCTGTCCCCAGCGTGCCCCTGTTCCGTGGCCAGGCCAGGGGTCAGAGCTGTGGATAATGGAAAAATGTGTCCTCAAGCCCCAGCCTGTGCCCTAGGAGAGGTTTTTGGTTGACAAATGCAATTCAGAACTTATTTCCTGCCCAGTTCATCAACTCCTAACCTAGGGGCTGGTGCGGTTTGCTGAGCAGGGGTGGTGTTTTAGGATTGGGATTTAATTAAGATGGAATTGCAGGGTTTGGGTGGGAAGGACCTTAAAGCTCATCCCATTCCCCCCTCTGCCATGATCAGGGACACCTTCCACCATCCCTGCTCCAAGGCTGCTCCAAGCCCCACCCAGCCTGGCCTTGGGCACTGCCAGGGATGAGGAATCCACAATTCTCTGGGCACCAAGACTGGAGGGAGGTTTTTTGGAACAGCAGGGTCTGACCAGTTCCAGTGGAATTTAGCAGGAACAAATAATTGCATTTGGCCCCTGCTGAGTGTTGCACTTCACCCCCTGTTTCTCCAGACCCGCTCTGAGGAATTAAAATAATCACATTCTGTTTACAATATTTTTTATGTATTATTGATGGCCCCTTATAAAATGAAACTGCATCCCGTTGCCCGCCACACAATTGAAAAGTTTCAGTCTATTAAGGTTTTATTGCTGGAGGGGACAGAGCTGCACAATCCATCCCAAAGGCACAAGAACTTGCTGAAAATAGGGGAAATTTAGCTCTCAATAATGAATTCAATTGTTACAACTTGTTCGTGATAGTGCTGTGCTTGCACTGTGGTGTTATTTCTGGTTTTTTGGATGCAGTGGTGCCTCCTGTGCTTCTCCCTGTGCTCAGAGATCCCAACAACAAGAGGAAATCATTTATTTCAGCTTCTTATCGTCCCTCAATCAGCAGCAGAGAGGAGGAGCTGCCCTTCACTGAATCCCTGTTAAACAGCCACAGCATGGGGAGGATTCACCTCCTGGGAGCTCTTTGGGAGCCCATCCCAGCCAGACACAGGAACTCACCTCTTTTTAACCCAAATTGGTGTAAATTCCCTGCTTTTGGGGGGATTTTCCAGGCACAGCCCCCGCAGTGTTCCTCTGGGACAGGACCAGGGTCTCATGGCTGTGTTTCCACTCTCCCTGCAGGAACAAAACTCTTCCTGACCCTCCTTTTCCCGGAATGCCCTCCCAGGGGAGCCAGCAGGAGCTGGGATGGGCTGAGCTGAGTCTGCCTGGGCAGGGACTGAGGATCCGCACAGAGGTGAGGAATCCACGGGGAAAATCCTGCTCTGAGATTGGATGGGATCCCAGAATCCCAGGTGGTTTGAGGGGGAAGGAACCTTGAAGTTCATCCCATGGCAGACACACCTTCCCCTGTCCCAGGCTGCTCCAGCCCCAATGTCCAGCCTGGCCTGGGACACTCCAGGGATCAGGGGCAGCCCCAGCTGCTCTGGGAATTCCATCCCAGCCCCACCCTCACAACCCGCATTTCTTCCCAATATTCCATCCAATCCTATGGATGGGGAAAAGGGCTGCTGAATGGAGAAGCAAGACTTGAACCCAGCCCTGCTGCCAATGCAGCTCCTTCCTCACTCCCAAACTTGCTGCTGCTTAAAAACCCCATAATCTAAAATCAACACTCTTTGGTTTGAGCTAAGTGGGAATTTTCCAGCTAAAATGAAAAAAAAAAAATTAAATCAAGTAAATGATGTTAAAAGAGGAATTTTCTCTTCCCAAATCGCAGGGCAGCCACTGCAGAACTTCAATTTCTCCAGCAGGAGAATGGGTTAATATTAAAATGATGCTGCTCCAAAATATGACCAGAAAAATGTTCATTTGTATCAATATAAATAAGAAAGGACTCAGGGAAGGGCAATTGCTGAGCAGGCTGGACAGAGCAGGGGGGATGTGTCAGCACTGCCCAAATCCTTCATCACCCTGTGCCTGTCACAAGCCTTGGATTCCTGAATGAGTCAGAAAACCCAAACTGGGGATAACACAACCCTGACCTCGGTGACAAATATCTGTTATTCCTCCTGATGAACACTTTTAAAGCTGTCAGACAGCTGGGAAAAGCTGCTGTTGCATGGATGGAGCAGATTTGAGGGCCATATTTCAGATTCTATTCTCTCTTTTTGGTGGTGTGAACTCCTTTGTCTCTTTTCTGTGTGTTATAAAACCCTGATGTGCCCAACCCCCACCATTTGTGCTACTCCCAAACATTTCTCCTTCTCCCTGCTTGTTCCTCATCCAGGACTGGAGTTATCTTGCTTAAGTGAAGATTTAGGTGTGAAATAGAAGAGGGATTTTCACATCTTTAATAAATAAAATCATTTCTCAGCTAAGGACTCGCCAGGCATTGATTTACAGAGTGATTTCTCTTCACTCTCTGTTTTTTATCCTCTTTTCCAAGCAAACAAAGCAACAGAGAGCTCCAGAGTGAAAATGCCGTGAGGAATCACAAATCAAGACTACTCACTTGAACTCAGCCTAAAGTGAAGCTTCAAAAGACCTGGAGGAGAGTGTCGATTCCAAAGGAATCCCTCCAGAGCTGGGTGTTCAAAGGAGACGTTTTCCCCTGCTGACATCCAGTGTGCAGTGCTGGATCAGAGCTGCAAGTTTCCCAGTTAAATTATTCCTGAATTTGTGCAGGCCTGGGTTTAGTCCTGGCCTCCAACGGGAGCCAGTTTGCCTTGGTGAGTTTTCCTCATGCCAGTAAATATCAAAGAGCTGGAATTTATCATGGAGTCATGGAATGGTTTGGTTGGGAGGGACCTTCAAGCTCATCCCTGTCCCACGGGCAGGGACACCTCCCACTGTCCCAGGCTGCTCCAGCCCCAGTGTCCAGCCTGGCCTTGGGCACTGCCAGGGATCCAGGGGCAGCCCCAGCTGCTCTGGGAATTCCATCCCAGCCCCTCCCCCCCCTCCCAGGGAACAATTCCTTCAAAAAATTCAATTTAAAGCTCTTCTCTGTCAGTTTAAAGCCTTCCCCCCTCTCCTCTCCTGACACCTTCCACCAGACCAGGCTTTCCCAAACCCACCCAAACTGGCTTGGATTTATGGCACTGCCAAACATGAAACCGTGGTTCCTCTTCTTCTTTTTCAGTGAAAAATCCAATCCCCTTTTCTTCTCTTTCTGCTTTCTCCTGCTGGTTTGCTGCCCGTGCCCCGAGAGATTTCCCTGGTGGAAAAGGACCTCGGGCTGGAGGGAGCCCAGCCCCCACCCCACAGGTAACTGCCCCAGGGCATTTTCTCCTCATCCCTCGCTGGGAAAAGGTTCCCAGGGCTGAGTTTGCTCAGCAGGAGCACAGCCTGGCCCTGGGCTGCCCTGGGGCCATCCAGTGCAAAGGAGAGTGTGGGATTTGTGCCTGACAGGGCTGAGCCTGCTGAGGGAAAACATTCCCCCCCAGGAGCCCTGGGAGCAGGGGGTGTGCCAGTGCTGCCCACCCAGGAGCGCCCAGCGCTGTGGGAATGGAGGACAGAAGAAATAATCCTCTCAGGTTCCCTTTTTTCCCTTGTTTTTGGATGTAGCTGCCTGATTTATTTGTTTTTCTCCAGCACTGGTTTGACTGCAGGAGACGCTTTGCCCTTCTGCAGGTGTACAGGTGGACAGAGGGAAGGACCACACTGCTCTTTGATCTCAGAACATCAGGATTAACCATCCCACAGAGGGAGGAGGCTCTCATTCATCCTGGAGGACAAATCAGTAGAATTCTGTCCCTGGAGAAGGACCAGAGTGAAACAGGGAAGAAAAAGGGTAAAAACAGAAGAGAGGAGGGACCAGGTGCAGGTCACAGACCTGGATTTGGGTGAGGAACTTCAAGGCAAACAGGAGATGGTGCCTCAGGTAAGGAGCAGAGGTGGGCTCAGGGATCCTTGAGGACCCCTTGAACTTGAGAGATCCCAGGATTCCATCAATTTCACTCACAGGTAATTAATTAATCATTCTCCTATCCCAGTTATGTGTCTCAGGATGTCTTTAGAAAGTTTCATGTCCGTGTCTAAGAATACAAGAAAAATCTTCCAATATCGAAAAATTTGAGTGTATCCATCCTTTATTCCCATCCCTGCAAAACTCCTGTCAACTTCTGATACCATTCCTTCAAAATTCAAAGTGCCTGATGGTTATTGAAATGGATTCTGAAACAAAACCCACAGGATGAGTTTGGGTGTTACACACAGGCTCCTTCTAAAGCTTTACAAATGATGAACTTTGAATTTATGCAGGTTTAAATCTGTGCTTTCAATCTTTCAGGAGCAGTTTAGGAGTTAGAGAATGAATTCCATTTGCAGCCAGAGCCTTGGCTTTCCCCCCAGAGCACCTGAGTCACCAGCAAGCAAAGGCTGACAGAAACCAGGGACTTGCTTTGTTCTGCCCTAAGATCATCAAGTTATGGAAAGAAAACAAAAAGCAAACCAGAAAAGCGGCTGGGAACAAAAGTGCTGCTGCAAAGGGATGAAAGAACTTCAATTTGTGGTTTTAATAGTTAAGAGTTGTTTAATTTATAGGGTGGCGTTGGATTTGGGAGTGTTCTGTCCCTGTGGGAGGGGGTCTGGGGCAGTCTGGGTGTGGGGGGGGGATCCCCATCCTGGTGGGGCTGGCTTGGCCAAAATCTGCTGGGAATCCTGCACAGAACCTTGGGATCCCGGACTGGTTTGGGTGGGAGGGACCCAAATTCCCCCCAGTGCCACCCTGCCATGGCAGGGACACCTCCCACTGTCCCAGGTGCTCCCAGCCCCAGTGTCCAGCCTGGCCTTGGGCACTGCCAGGGATCCAGGGGCAGCCCCAGCTGCTCTGGGCACCTGTGCCAGGGCCTGCCCACCCTGCCAGGGAACAATTCCTAATTCCCAATGTCCCATCCAGCCCCGCCCTCTGGCACTGGGAGCCATTCCCTGGCTCCTGTCCCTCCATCCCTTGTCCCCAGTCCCTCTCCAGCTCTCCTGGATCCCTTCAGGCCCTGGCAGGGGCTCTGAGCTCTCCCTGGAGCTGCTCCTCCCCAGGTGAGCACCCCCAGGTGTCCCAGGCTGTTCCTGCCTTTGGCTTTTCCTGCTCCTCACCTGCAGCCGTCCCTGAGCCCCAGAGCCCTGACAGGAGGAGCACACCCAGCACGTCCTCCCAGGGCTGGGGGTCCAATCCCCAGGACACAGAGAGAGGTTCTCTCTGCAGCAGGAGACAGATTTATCCCCTGGGGAGGGTTAGCTGGGCACCTTCAGCAGTTCAGGAGGAGTTTGGTGGTCACTGGAAGCTCAGGCCAGCACTCCTCAGGCAATTCCTCCTGCCTTTGACAGCCCCAGAGCTGGACCCAGGGCTGTGGTGGGAGCTGAAGGGTGTCAGCCCCTGCGTGGAAATTAAGATAAAATAAATAAACACACTGCCACATCCCTGGGTGAGATTGCTGCAGACACCAGGCAGGGCTGGACAGCCACAACCTCTGAGAGAGCTCCCCGAGCAGCCAGGGCAGGGGGCTCAGCCAGGGCCAGGCAGGGACGTTCCACAAGGCTTAGCAAAGCTGGATTATGGCACGGGGATGTGGCATCTGCTGCTCAGATGCTGCTGAGAAAACAGCCAAAGGGCTTTGGTGGGTTGTTCTGTTTGTTTGGTTTGTTTATTTTGTGTGTGTTTGTGATTCTGAGCCTTTTGAACTCCCAGCAAAACAGGCCGACCACAGAGAAAAATCAGAACGATCCAGAAGCTGAAGGAGGGGAAATTTAAATGGGATTTTGGGAATTAGGAATTGTTCCCTGGGAAGGTGGGGATGGAATTCCCAGAGCAGCTGGGGCTGCCCCTGGATCCCTGGCAGTGCCCAAGGCCAGGCTGGACACTGGGGCTGGGAGCACCTGGGACAGGGGAAGGTGTCCCTGCCATGGTGGCACTGGGTGGGATTTGGGATCCCTTCTACCCAAACCATTTGGGATTTTATGAAAATCTCCCCAGTTCATTCTGGTGAAGCTAAGCCCTCAGCACCATTGTAATTAACCCATTTCCTCATTCCCATGAGATTTCACTCCTGACACTTCAGGGGTGCCTGGAAATCTTCCTGGTGCTGATCTTCTCAAAGAGGAGAAGCCAAAGCTCTGCTGGGTTGTGCTTGGAGGCAAGCTCTCCCTCCCTGTACCCGATGCCAGTGCCTCCCTTCAGTGGGAATGGCCCTGCTTCCTCCCTCCTGAAGCTTCAGCCTCTCCCAGCTCAGAGTTTGGGGCTGCAGGAAGGAAAGATATCCTGTAATCCATCAGTGAGAGCCGAATGGAGCACTCCTGGGGCCATGAACAGAGACATTTATTGCCCCGTGCCCCTGGGGGTGTTAGGGGTGACTCCCTGCTGATCCTTCTGCATCTTCCCAATCCCGTCCTGGGATCTGGTGCCTGTTCCAGGGAATTTTTCACTAATCAGGTGTGAAATACCTGACACTGCTTCAGTAGGAGCAGGAGCACACCGCCCTGGGCACCTGCAGCTGCAGAAAGACAGATTTGTGAAATATTCTCCTCTTTATTTCCCCAGGAATATTTCACATTTCAGTTGGGATCAAAGTCACTCTTTTGGCTCTGGAATCTTTGGGGTTTTGGCTATTTGAGGGGGCGGGGGGCTGCACTGGTAGCTCAGTGTCTTTTATGAAGGAACAGTGCTCCAGCAAACCACGTGCCCTAAAAAACCCTAATAATTCCTTTTGTAGCTGTCAGAGCCTGCCAGGCCCGTGGTGCCCAAAGAAAGAGCTCATTCCTCTCCTGGAAGGCTCTTTAGGAAGTCATTCTGATGGGTTATCCAACAAAGTGCTGTTATTACTGAGGGTGATGCTTCATCCTTTGCTCAGCCAGGCTTCCTGGAAAGCAAAACAAATGAACTGCTCAAGGTGTGGGGCTTTTTCAGGGAAGAATAAAACAACAGCAGCAGAAAAAAAATGTAAAAACAACTCAAAGGTGCCTCAGAAGAGAGAGAGGCTGTTAACTCATCCCAAACATTTGTGTGCATCAGCTGGGCACAGCTTGGCTCTGGAAGCCAGGGAGGATGAGGGTGGGCAGGGGCAGCCTGGCCCTGCAGAAAAGGAGGGGAAAAGGAGAAGTGGATTGTTTTTCCAGAGCTCTGGGTTTGGTTGGTGCCTCCTGTTTTGCCCTGAGGGAGAGAGCAGATGGTTGGGAAAGGTGAGGGGAGGTTGGAGGGCTCTCTCCAAGGCCTGGCAGCGCTGTCTGGGAGGATTTGTGTGGAATCCATTCCTGTGGGAGTGAAGAACAGGCAGATTTACGCGCTTGGCACAGCCTGTACCCCTGAGGAGGGCAGGGCAGAGCAGGGCAGGATGGGCTGATGTTTCCTTTAAACAGCTTTGTGTCTGCCAGAAAGCAGGGAGTGAGCGATTGCTGCCCTGACAAGCTCAATAAATGTTAAATATCAGCTCCCTCTCCTTTGGACAGACACTCAGAGACTGCCTTCAGCCAAACCAGAGCGGGGATGGCTTTTCACAGAGACACAAGTATTAAATCTCTCTGCTGAGTGACAAAGCCTTTGTGATGGCTGTGATTGCAGCTCAAGGGCTCCTGGCAGTGCCACTCCTGCCTCTGATCCTGGCAATTCAGCTCTGCGTGTGGAGAGCCCTGATTTAACCCAGGGACTGCTGGGGTTTGGCCAGGGGGGGTTCCCTGGCTCTTCCTGAGGGAGAACATCCCTGCAGCCGTGTCCAGCCCAGGAGATGTGCTCACCTCCCTCCTGCTCCCAGCCCCAGGAGAGAGCTGATGTCAGCCTTTGGGGGAATCAGTTTGATCCTTTTGGGGGAATTCTGCTGCTCCCTCCCACCCCTCTGGCTGGCTCAGTGGCACACCAAGCTCCGGGTGCCTCCCCCCACTCCTGCTGCTCTCTGTTGGTTTTCCTGCTTTGTACAGAGAGGTGTTTTAGAAGATTTTACTCCATGATCAGTCTCGGTGAAGGGGAGACACAGGAGATGTAAAACTCAATGCCATTCTATCAGAAGCCAGCCTATTTCCTGCTTGCAATACCTCAGAAATGTTTTTCAGCCCATTAGTGTCCCAGTGTTTGCATACAGATGTACAAGACCATGGGAACTTCCTATCAAGTTTGGAATGTTCTTTACAAATCCATTTCTCACACTCTCCCAGCTCAACCCCACCTGGAGGTGGCTCCAAAGAACTCTTGGATCCCTCAGGTGGTGTCTGTGGGCTTTGCTCTCTGCTTGGTCACTTCAATACCCTCCAGGAAAATCTTATTTCTACCCTGTTTGGGCACTGAGATACCCCTGGCATGCAGGAGAGAGCAGCTGGTCCGTGGCAGATAAAATGTGCCTTCCTCTGCTGCCTCAAACTCCCTTAGAGGCTGAGAGAAGGGATTGGACAGGGATGCTTGGAGAATATTTCCTGGGTTACCAGAGTAGACAGTGTTTGTACCACATCCTCTTGGTTTCAGTAAGGATGGAAGATGAATCAAAAATCACACGAGAGCATAGCTGAGTCTCAAGGTGGGGTGTTAGAGCCAGATCATGACAAGATCTACAGACACATTGATTTTATGTAATTTCTCTTTTAGAGCCATTTTTCAAAGAGGGAGAATTATTCTGACATGACACCAGCATAGCTCAAGGTGCAGGGAGCCTACAGCTCACATGGGCTGCAGCTAAAAGCTGGAGAAAATCATGGAAAAACAGCCTGGTTTGGGTGGAAGGGACCTTAAAGCCACTGCCTGTCACGGGCAGGGACACCTCCCACTCTCCAGGGTGCTCCAGCCTGGCCTTGGGCACTGCCAGGGATCCAGGGGCAGCCCCAGCTGCTCTGGGCACCTGTGCCAGGGCCTGCCCACCCTGCCAGGGAACAATTCCAAATTCCCAATATCCCATCTAAATCCTTCTTCCAGCTTAAAACCATTTCCTTGTCCCACTGGGCTGGGCACCACGTGCTGTTTGTGCAGCTGCATTTGGGATTTGTTTTAATTTATGGTAATCCTTCTCCAGGATGGTGTTTGTGGACAAGGCTCTCATGGTTTATGGGAATGTTTTCCCCACTCCAGTGTTATTGTACATGAGGATCAGTTCTGTAATTAATTGTGCTGGAATTTGCTCTGTGCAAGCCTTGGGAATGTGGAGGTGGGCATGGATATCTTGGTTTGAAAAGCCAGGTGTCTGCTAAGGAAGGCAGGAGTCTCCCCTGAAATGGAAAATGGAAACCCCCTCCCTCTGAATTATTATAGTTTTGAAATTAAGGGGCTCTCAGGCAAAGATATGGGAGTAGGAATAACAGTTCTTTACTAGGAAAGAAAATAAAAATAAAATGCAGTAATGCAGAACCCCCCAGCCAGAGTCAGGCAGGCCTGGCCCGCTGTGCTCAGGGGTTGCTCAGCCCCATCCCATGGGGGCTCAGCCCTCCTGCAGTGCCAGCTGTG
>WEZZ01007767.1:41254-54471 GCA_013400585.1 Chloropsis cyanopogon | reverse complement strand
AACAGAAGATATCTCCTGGAGGGAGGCTTGGCTGTGGGAGAGATAAAGCAAACTGCCCAATGAACAGAGATAAGTGTCCCAGCCCTAACAGGGGGTGACAGAACACACCCCCAGGTACATCTTCTAACCTAGCACCACAGAGTCCCTCTGTTGTTCCCGAGCACTGCTGGATCCGGGCTGGGGGCAGGACCGGCTAGAACAGGGAGCAAGTGTGGAGGGGAGATCCAGAGGGATCACCTCTCTGCTGGGAACAGCCCTGAGCACGAGCCCAGCGCCCCTGGGCCCCTGTGGCCACCCCGCTCTGGAGTTCCTGGCCAGGCTGCTCCCAGTTCCACACGTGGCCCTCATCCCTGCTCCCTTTGGAAGTGGATCTGTTGCTATGGAGACAGGGAAAGGTTCCCCAGGGGAAGGAGGCAGCGGGGATGGGGCGTGGGAACAAATTGCTTTGTGGAGTGGCTGGAACTCGGAGCTGGCTGCTGGATAAACAGGAACTCTGGGTGAGGGTGATGGATTTGCCTCTCTGCTGCCTTCCCCTGCAGATTTATGAGCACCTGAAGAAGGGAGAAACGAGCAGCCTTAATTGAAGACCTGAAAGGATGAGGAAATGGCCCTTCCAAATATTGCAGCAGCACAGAGAGTGATGTTTGCTGCTGCTGGGGCTGTTATGGATATCAGATGTGTTTATTGTGATCCTGGAACGGGCTCAGCTACTGTGCTCGGGCTGGAGAGGGCACAGCCCCAGCACCGGGACAGGGAAATGGGGGTGAGGGGTCCCAGAGGGGGTGAGGGGTCCCAGAATGGTGTGAGGGATCCCAAAAGAATGTGAGAGGTCCCAGAGGGGTGTGAGGGGTCCCAGAAGGGTGTGAGGGGTCCCAAAATGGTGTGAAAGATCCCAAAAGTGTGTGAGAGATCCCAAAAGTGTGTGAGGGATCCCAAAAGTGTGTGAGAGATCCCAAAAGTGTGTGAGAGGTCCCAAAAGTGTGTGAGGGATCCCAAAATGGTGTGAGGGATCCCAAAAGAATGTGAGAGGTCCCAGAGGGGTGTGAGGGGTCCCAAAAGTGTGTGAGGGATCCCAAAAGGCTGTGAGGGAACCCAGAGTGATGTGAGGAGTTCCAGAGGGGTCTGAGGGATTCCAGAGAAGCGTGAGGGATCCCATCACAACCCAAAACTGCGTTTTGATTTCTGAGTCAGCTTGGCCTCCCAGGTTTCTGTCCATGGAAGTGATAAATTCAAGGGATCAAGCTCACATGGGCGTTTCTGTGCCATTATTAAATTGAATTTCAATTTTAATTACAGCGGCTCCAAGGCAGATGTGATAATATTAAAGAAGAATCTCTGTCTTTTGGCTCAAAGGAAAAGTGTTCACCCAGCCCAGCCCCGTGCATTTCCTGCAGTTCCCCCTGCCAGGACTCAGGGCTGGTTTATTTTGTGTTTTATTTTGTGTTTTATTTTGTGGTTTATTTTGCTTTGCAGGGTGGGATCTCCCTGTGCTGCTGCTGTGGGGTGGATGGGGAGGACAGGGCTGAGGTGCTGTGCCTGGAGCTGTTCCATGTTCAGGGCAGGATCATTTTGTTTCCCTTTGATTTTCCAGGGGTGGGAATGGCCTGCAGGGCCCCTCCTTGGCAGGGCCTCTCCAGGGCAGGCTGGGTGTGGAGCTCCTGAAGGAGAGCTGGCTGGGAGAGGCACTTTGGGCCGTGTGATGGCCTGGAGCTGTGAGCTCCTGGGATTCTCCACGGTAACTGGTGAATGAGCCAAAATCCAGCCAGCCTTGGGCACTGCCAGGGATCCAGGGGCAGCCCCAGCTGCTCTGGGCACCTGTGCCAGGGCCTGCCCACCCTGCCAGGGAACAATTCCTAATTCCCAATATCCCACCCAGCCCTGCCCCTGGCACTGGGAGCCATTCCCTGTGTCCTGTCCCTCCATCCCTTGTCCCCAGTCCCTCTCCAGCTCTCCTGGATCCCATCAGGCCCTGGCAGGGCTCTGAGCTCTCCCTGGAGCTGCTCCTCTCCAGGTGAGCACCCCCAGCTCTCCCAGCCTGGCAGATTCCCACCCCTCTGGGCATCTCTGTGCCCCTGGCACCCCAATGCTTCCCAAACTCTCAATACTGGAATTCTGAGGTGCTCCAGGGGCTCGGAGCAGTGACTTCCCCCTCTGATTAAAATGGTTTCCATCAGGAGCAAACCTTCCTGCAGGAATGGAGCAGCAGCACAGATGCTGGAGCCTCTCCCTGCTCAAACTTGATCTCCCAGGGTGTGTGGCTGCAGAGAATTCCAGACACTTCCACATCAAGGTAAGAGAAAAATAATAAAATAATAAAAAAAAAATTAAAACCATCCCAATCTCCTTTCTAACCAGCCCTGAGTAACCAGGGAACACTAAAGCTAAAATGACTTTTTGCCAATAATTGTCTTTGGGTTCTTTAGAGCAATATCATCAAAGCTCTGTAGACATTATACCACTGGTTATGGGATTTGGAGCTCAGCTAAATGCAAAACTTAATTCAGTGTTCAGTTGTTTAAAATTTAAAATCCAAACTTGAGTGTGTCATAAAAAATCGGGCTGCTTCTCCTGCTGATTAGGGAGGGAAGAATCAGGCTAATTCCACAGAATTCACAGGCACTGAGCCTACACTGGCCTTTGGTAGGGGGAAAATGTTCCTTTAATACAGAAACCAGGAAAAGGCTGGAGCACCAGCAAATTATGCAGATTCAATTGTGTAGCAAAAGGGATTGAATTTACATTTGATGAAAATTTCCAGTTTGTCCCTCCCCAGGCTCTGCCTGTGAAGGTTACTGGGGCCTGTGCAGAGTCAGGCAATGTCAGAGGCACTTCCCTTCCTTCTCCTGGCCAGCAACCTGGGAATTCTGCACAGAACCGCAGAATCTTGGATGGGTCTGGCTTGGAGGGACCCTAAACCCCACCCAGTGCCACCCTGCCATGGCAGGGACACCTCCCACTGTCCCAGGTGCTCCCAGCCCCAGTGTCCAGCCTGGCCTTGGGCACTGCCAGGGACCCAGGGGCAGCCCCAGCTGCTCTGGGAATCCATCCCAGCCCCTGCCCACCCTCCAGGGAACAATTCCTATTTCCCAATGTCCCATCTAGATCTACCCACTGTCAGTTTAAAGCCATTCCCTGTGTCCTGTCCCTCCATCCCTTGTCCCCAGTCTCTCCCCAGCTCTCCTGGGGCTCCTTCAGGCCCTGGAAGCCTCAAACAGAGTTTTTTTTGTGGTCTGGAATATTCAATCCCAAATTTAATAGAAGTTCTCTTATAAAATTACCGAACCTTGAAAATTCTCTCTCTACATTTAATGCACTAAAATAGCACAGAAACTTTTCAAGAAACTTCCAGAGATTTCCATGAAAATATTCATAAAGAATTGAAGGAAGCATTTTAAAAAGTGCCCATAATTCCAGGAATAGGCCAGTAATAAGAACATCCTCCTGACAGCATCGTGCAGGAGAAAAAAATGACTTACATTTATCATCTTATTGTGTTTCAAACAAGGCATTAAAACAGCTCAGAACTGGAAATAAAATCTAAGAAAAGCATGGGAGTAAACTTCACTCACCTTAGGAAAGCCCTATTAAAAATGTAGTTTCTAAACTTCAAACCCTGGACAGAACACTCCCATTTTTGTACCACTCCATAAAACCAAGCCTGGAATATTTCCCTCCTGGCTGGAGAAAGCCTCCCTGAAATCCTAATGAAGTGCTCATAAAAGATTCATGGCAAATGTGCAGAGGAGTGAAAAGGGCAGGAATTGCAGATTGGAGTGGAAATGTCTCATCTTTGGGAGAACAAAGATCCCATTTGGCTGCTGAGGGCTGTCTGGCTATCTCTGAGTCACAGGCAGCCCTGGCCCTTTTCCCTGGCCCATCCCATAATATTTCATAGTGCACGGGCTGGCAGAGCCTGGGGCAGGGGGAGGCGTCCCTGTCCTCAGCAGGGCTGGCACTGGGTGGGCTCTGAGCCCCTTCCAGCCCAACCCATTCCAGGATTTGCTGCTGCCGTGGTGTTCAGCCCAGGGATGTTGGTGCTGGGATCACAGAGCCCACCCCAGCTCAGCTGTCACCTCCTTCTGCCTTTCCTCGCCGAGGGAATGCTGGAAAGCAGGAAAGGGAAACGTTCCCCAGGTCAGTTTAAGGTCTGCTGCTCTGCTCTGGGCAGGTGCAGCTCAGTTCCAGTGGCACTGAGAGGAGGATTTGGGATTTTCTCATGGAGTTGAACGGGCACAGTGGGAAAAGTCCCTGAATCCAGCACCCTCAGCCTCTGCATTAAGGTCAGAGAATGACTTCTTTTTTTCCAGGTTTGTTTCTGTCTCCCCCAGCCCATGGAAATTCCAGAGCCTGTGTTAACCCACTGAACGTGGGCTTGGAATAATCGGCTCTGTGGGAAGAGTGGTGGCGAACTCCCTGGCTGCAGTTCCTGGGTTTGTTGGATGTGGAAGCTCTCCAGGATTTCTGTTGGCACCAGCTGAGCAGGTCTGCATTGGGCACACAAGGAATCGTGAGGCTTTTTAACCTTGAAACTGCTCCTAAAGCTGAGCCTGAAGTACCCGCACAAATCCCTGCCTGCAGTTCAAAATGTCCTTAGGAAGAGCAGTGACAATCCTAACACTGTCTCCTTGCAAATGTAAAGATTCACCCTTTCTCCTTAAAATTCCCCTGGGATTCCTGGGTGGGGAGCTGCCCTGATTATGGAGCTGTTTGGGATTTTATTGGTTCCCATTTTCAGCAGTTTTTTCCCATGTAAATGTTGGATTTACAGGCTCCTGTCAGACTCAGCGTAAAGGGAATCATAATCAGGGGCTAACATTTTTCTGCTTTACAGCTTCAAGTAAATCTTTATTAGAGGTTGCAAGGAGTGAAATAACCTTTGGCATGGGGCACTTAGGAGGTGATGGAAAACCCTCCTGGAGCTCAGGGAGGGATCCAGGAGAGGCTCAGCCAGGCTCTTCTCCATCCCCAAACTCTCCCCTTGCACGCCATGCTCGTCCATCACTTGACTGAAATCCCTTTCTCTCTTTATGGACTCGCTGCTGCTTCATCCTGGTTCATCCAGAAAAACAGCTGGAAGAAAAAGAATCTGGGGCAATTCCTGAGGGAGAGGTAAAGCTGGATAATTGTCCTTTAACATGAAGAGCACAAGGTAAATGCAGTTCAGATGCCTGCCTTTAATAAACAGGGTTTATCCCAGAATTCCAGCCTGCTTTGGGGGGGAAGGGACCCCAAATCCCGCCCAGTGCCACCCTGCCATGGCAGGGACACCTTCCCCTGTCCCAGGTGCTCCAGCCCCAGTGTCCAGCCTGGCCTTGGGCACTGCCAGGGATCCAGGGGCAGCCCCAGCTGCTCTGGGCACCTGTGCCAGGGCCTGCCCACCCTGCCAGGGGACAATTCCTAATTCCCAATGTCCCATCCAGCCCTGCCCTCTGGCACTGGGAGCCATTCCCTGTGTCCAGTCCCTCCATCCCTTGTCCCCAGTCTCTCCCCATGTTCCCTGTGGCTCCTTCAGGCCCTGTGAGGCCACACTGAGGTCACATTGAAACTCCTCCTCTCAGGGTGAACAGTCCCAATTGATTCCATGATCTTTGCTGTCAGGCTGGTTTGACAGCTGAGAAACCTTAATTGGCTTGGAGTTTCTCTCCTGTGTTGCTTCATTAAAGCCCAGGCAGCCCCCAGGAGAGAATTCCCTGTGTTCCTGCCCTCAGCACTCCCCGCCCTTCCCCGTCCATCCAATGCCACGCTCAGGGTTGAAGTATTTCAACAAAAGGCTCGGCTTTGTTGTGCTGCTGTGTAGAATCACCATGTTCAACATTCCAATCAATGGGGAATGGATTTTGTGTTCTCTCCTGGCCTCTGTCTCATCCTTGGGATCTCTGCAGCCCCCACCTGCAGGGCTCAGCACAGGAGGGACCTGGAGCTGCTGGAGCCAGCCCAGAGGAGGCACCGAATGCTCAGAGCATGGAGCAGCGCTGCTGGGACACCTGGGGGGGCTCACCTGGAGAGGAGAAGGTTGGGGTGACCTCAGTGTGGCCTCACGGGGCCTGAAGGAGCCACAGGAGAGCTGGAGAGGGACTGGGGACAAGGGATGGAGGGACAGGACCCAGGGAATGGCTCCCAGTGCCAGAGGGCAGGGCTGGATGGGACATTGGGAATTAGGAATTGTTCCCTGGCAGGGTGGGCAGGCCCTGGCACAGGTGCCCAGAGCAGCTGGGGCTGCCCCTGGATCCCTGGCAGTGCCCAAGGCCAGGCTGGACACTGGGGCTGGGAGCACCTGGGACAGTGGGAGGTGTCCCTGCCATGGCAGGGTGGCACTGGGTGGGATTTGGGGTCCCTCCAACCCAAACCCATCCAGGATCTGTGCCACATTCCTGGTGCTGGCTCTGCACCAGCTGCAGCCTCGGAAATCCCCCAAGCCTCCAGGGCTCCCAGTGCTGTGAGTGCCTCATTCCCAGCTCCTTCCTGGTGGAACATTCCCGTGGTGCTTTCCAGCTGCCAGCCCGTTTGTGCCTGGCTGTGTGACAGTGACGAGGCTGGCAGTGACACTTGCAGGTGTTTGCTGCCTGGCACAGCCCCAGCCTGGCTGGCTGCGTGCTCGGGCTCTGGTTTTATTCAAACCCATCTCTCACAAACACTCCCGAGTGTCAGGGCTGCTGTGGGTTGTGTGGCTCAGATGTTGTGTGGAAAGGTGGGAGATTCCACCCTCAGGGAGAAGGGGGTACTGGGAGGGCAGGGAAGCTGCAAACACCCCAGGCAAAGCTATGCCTATGTGTAATCAGATTAACTTCAAGGCCCTGCTTAATTTCAGAGCTGCTCTCATTCCGGGGAGAGAGCAAAACTGGGATAAACACAAGTAAATAGCCAAGGATGACTGGAAACAGTCCTTGATCTCATTATCAGACACATTTCCTGATGGAAAATAAGGCAATTAGTGGGATATTGAACTTAGCCCCTCTTCTGTGGCAGTCATTCAATTCTGTGACATTTGAGCCTGATAAACTTTGTACCAGATCTGACTCCAGGCTGTCCTGGGGAGCTTTGGAGGTGGAGGGGAGATCTGATTACCCAGCCCACCCACAGCCCCAGTTATCCAGAGTGAGGAGGAGGATTTGGAAAACCTCCTTAGCACCCCCGAACTGCCCCAGCCATTGCCTGGTCTGTTCCTGGCTCGGGGCTGGCTGGGGTGGAGGGAAGAGATAGGAAGGAGGGATCCTCCTGCCCTGCTCTCCTGGAGCTGCCCTGAGCCCAGGACCAGCACACTTCTCAGCAGTTAATTTGGATTTTTGTCAGGTATCCCAGCCAAAGGACACAGGGAATGGCTTCCCACTGCCAGAGGGTGGGGACAGGTGGGATGTTGGGAATTAGGAACTCCCAGAGCAGCTGGGGCTGCCCCTGGATCCCTGGCAGTGCCCAAGGCCAGGCTGGGCACTGGGGCTGGAGCACCTGGGACAGTGGGAGGGGTCCCTGGATGACCTTTGAGGTCCCTTCCCACCAAACCTTCTGTGATCCCACGGATCTGTGGATTTATTTTAGGGTTGGTCCCTCCCTGTCCCTGTGCCTCGCACGCCTCGGTGCCACTGTCACTGGGGGTGGTCCCTCCCTGCCACCCTTGGCCCTTCCAGGTGCTCCCAGCTCCAGTGCTGCCAGCTTCCAGGGATTTCTCCATTTCCTAGGCTTCATGGAAATAAAAGAAGAAAAACCACCACAACCTGAAAACAACTGCAAGCCTTGGTATTTATATCTGATATCTGGGGAGTGTGTGTGTCATTCCCTTTGGGGGGATGTTGTCCCTTGGTCCTGCAGGAATTCTCTGTGTAAGAGCACAAAGATACAAAATCTGCTGCTAAAATCATTGGTTGCTTTACCGTGGATTAAGTAGGAAAAAGTGAATTAATTTGGGTTAAAAGATTAATTAAAAAGAAAATTAGTAAATACCAGTAAAAGCATTTTGTAGAATTTTTAATTTTACAAAATACTGAACCCTAAGCTGAACCAAACCCCAAAAATGCAGCTCCAGGTCCAGGTGGGTTGGCTGAGTTAGGGAGCGATGGGCAGGGAGGTGACAGAATTCACTGCAAATTGCTCTGTGCTCCACAACACCGGGAGTGAAGATAATGAAGGATTAATGGGATTTGCTTTTGTCTCTCTGTAAAGAGGGGAAAAAAGGCTCCTTAAATCAGCCCGGGCTTGTCCTGCTGCTGGAGACACCAAGGCTATGAAAATGCAGCCCAACCTGCAGCTGGGGTGATTTAATTAAATTAGGGCTGGAGGAGCAGCAGAGGGGCGGCAATGGATAAACAGCTCTGGGAGGAGGGAAACGCTGGGATGGATGGGTGCCCGAGGGTGGGGAACGCCAGGGGAGGAGCAGTGGGAAACAGACCATGTTGATTTTACCAAATCTGGGAGAAAAACCTTTCCTTTGGAAGATCCCAACACTTGATGAGCTCCCCAGAGGTTTCTGACTCACTTCAGAGTGAAATTCCAGGATATTTCCTGGCAGTTTCTTTTTCTCCAAGAGGCGGAGGGAAATCTCCACAGCCCTATCACTGATACCTGCAGAGAATGTGAAATATAAAAGTAAAATATAAAATGTAAAATATAAAATACGAATTGCTGGGCTTTAAACCAGAGCCCCAGGAATCTGAGATGTGTCCCTGGGCTCTCCTGCCGTGGATCAGGGAATGGTTTGGGTTGGAAGGGGTCTTGCAGCCCATCCCTCCCACCCCTGCAGGGCCAGGGACGCTTCCCACCATCCCAGGGTGCTCCAAGCCCTGTCCAGCCTGCCCTGCAGAGCCTTCTCTCAGTCTGGTTGATGTTGGGAAGTTTTCAAAGGGAAAAGTCTGTGGCCAGGTAAGTTTCAGCTGTTCTGGGTCCTTTTCCAGCTGTGAGAGTTCCTGAGAGGACAAGGGTGTCCAGCTCTGGCAGGGGCTGCCCAGGGAGGGTTGGAGTGCCCTGGAGGTGTCCACGGAATTCCTGGAGGTGGCACTGAGGGCTCTGGGCTGGGACAAGGTGGGCACTGGGCACAGCTTGGGCTGGGAGGGCTCTTCCAACCTCAATAATCCTGGGATTCTGTGATCCAGGGAGCAGAGCCAAGCGTGGCATTTTTTAGTGTTTATTTTCTCACCTAATAAAATAATAATTGAATTTAAACCTTCTCTTCCAGCACCTATTTTTTCCCGTTGAAATGCTCCTTCCTCCTTATCAGTCCATGCCCTCATTAGTGGAACTGCTCCAGTGTCTCAGATCCAGGCTGGGGAGCAGGAAGATAATTAGTATTTCACCAATTAAGCTTGTTGCAAGTTCATGAATTCACCTCTTAGATTTTTCCCCGGCACATTCGGAGTGAGAGCAGTAATTTAACAGCATTTCCAGAGTGAGCACGGAGCTGCTCAAAGAGTTGGTGGGGTTTGAAACGTTCCCGTAACAGCAGCTGCAGGATTTCACCTTTCCCTCCCAGCTGTCCCCCAGCTCCCTCTGATCCCTCATTAGACCTCATTAAATGGTGGTTGTAGGATGATGGCTCTGACCCCGGCTGACCCCACAGAATTGCTTTCCTCGTATCTTCAATGTAAAAAAAGTACAAACAGCCGGCTGGGAGTTGTGCTAAAGATCTCGGTGTGGTTTCCTTCCCTTCCTCCAGCCCTATCCCAGCCCAGCAGTCCCAGGGGTGTCCTCTCCAGGTGAGCACCCCACGTGTCCCAGCAGAGCTGCTCCATCTCTGATCTCTTGGTGCCTCCTCTGGATTCTCTCCAGCAGCTCCAGGTCCCTCCTGTGCTGGGCCCCAGCTGCAGCTCCCAAGCCAAGAAATTCATATGACCCTGGAATTAGGAGCTGAACAGAGCCATGAGCCATCAGGGGCCTCAGGGAAGGTCAGCAGAGGTGTCCAGACAGAACCTTGCTGGTTCCCAAATCCTGTGGGGGAGCAGGGCTGGCTCCTTCAGCTGCTCCTGCAATGCTGGGAGCTGGAAACAAACCCATCGTGGTGCTTCAAACCATAAAAGCACAGGAAAGGTGCTCTGCTTATTGTCTTTCCCCCCATTTTTAATGGGAAAAAAGCCTCCCAAATTGATATTCTGATTCCATCCATGGACACCTGCTGCTGGTAATGATGGAATTAAGCAAATGATCCTTTTATTGCTTTGTTCCTGAGCCTTTAGAAAAATTCTCCTCATATTTTTCTTGTCACTGCAGTCTCTGAAGCCCTTCCTCTGAAACAGGGAGATGACTCCTCTAGGAGGGAGTTCTTTTTAGAGGGAGACACAGAAGCTGTAATTGCCTTGCCAGGTTGATGTTTCCAGCGTTTATTATCCCTTTTTTTTTTTCTCTGGGCAGGGTCAGGAGTGGGATTTGGATGATCCTGTGGGTCCGTTCCAGCTCAGGATATTCTGTGATTCTATAATTCCAATTATTGCCTCTGCCAGTCACTCCCTCAGCTTGGGTTGCTTGTCCAGATTTGGGGTTTGGATCAGCTCAGTGTTGGTTTTCTTGGGGAGTGACAGATTATGGAGATATTTGTTGCCCCCAAAATGCCAATCCCTTAGGCTTCCTTTAATGGCTATCAGAAGAAGAGACTGCAAAAAACCCACAACCGAATGATTTAAAAATCAAATATTTGCTCATTTTTGCAGTTTCCTGAATTCCCAGGGAACTGGCAGTGCTGGAAATGATGTGCAAGGAAAGCTTTCTCCCTGGAGCCATCAGTCCTTGGAAGTTTGGCAGCCAGAAGAGATTCTTGAGCTTTTAAATGGTTTTGGGAAAATTCAGGTGCTGCATGATGAGCTCTGGGCTTGAGGATCCCTGACCCAGAGATCCTGAGGGCCCAAAATATCCTGAGATATTAGAGATGTTTGGAGAGCCCAGAATCTCCTGGGATACTGGAGATATTTGGAGAGCCCAGATTCTCTTGGGATACTGGAGATGTTTGGAGAGCCCAGAATCTCCTGGGATATTGGAGATGTTTGGAGAGCCCAGAATCTCCTGGGATATTGGAGATATTTGGAGAGCCCAGAATTTCCTGGGATCTTGGAGATATTTGGAGAGCCCAGATTCTCTTGGGATACTGGAGATGTTTGGAGAGCCCAGAATCTCCTGGGATATTGGAGACGTTTGGAGAGCCCAGAATCTCCTGGGATACTGGAGATGTTTGGAGAGCCCAGATTCTCTTGGGATACTGGAGATGTTTGGAGAGCCCAGAATCTCCTGAGAGCTCTGCCAGTCCACAGCCCTTTGGAGCTCTGTCCAAGGAGCAGGGGAGGAGCTACCAAGGGACTGAATCCGTGTTCAGATGCACTGACCAGGCTCAGAAAATGCTTTTTGGGGTGCTCAGGCTGTGGGGTCTGAGAAACACGAGCCTGATTGCACAAAACAGCCCCAAAACTCCACATTAATGATGCAAAATGGGCAAAGTTGTTGGTAAAATTGTCTGGAAGTTCATTGTAGGACAGGATCCAGTGAGAGGTGTCCTTTGGAGGTCCCTTCAGCCCAAACTCTCCCATGGTTCCAGATTTTATCATCCCTGAGCGGCAGAAGGCCCTGGCCCTGTGGCCTGGAGGTGTCTGGGTCTGGCAGGATGTCACCAGCCTCTGGTGAATGTCACAGCACCTTGGCAATGAGCAGAGACCACTTTGGTTACCCCTTAAGGAGCAAAGTGTTCCTCTCTTGCTCCCCCAGTGCTGGGATCTTCCTCTGGACAGGGAAATTTGGGACACCAGGGCTCGGGGAGGGGCAGTTTCCTGCTGCAGATTGCTTTGTTAGTTTTGCATATTTTTTCCTCCTTTTTTTTTTTCCTTTAGTGTTTGTTTGTTTGTTTGTTGTTCTGCTTTTTCCCCTCCTGCTTTTTCCATACTCCATGTAAGAATCCCTTCTCCAGGTGATGTGTACACCTGGGACTGAGCTGCAGCTGCCTGGGGAAGGCAGGAAATAATTGTCTGCTTTTGCTCCCTCTCCTTCTCCACACTCCCCTCTCCCAGAGAGAAAGCAGGGAAGGCTTGAAAGGGAAACACTGACTGCACCAACCTGCAGAGCCAGGGAGAAAACAGAGAAAGCAGAGAGGAAGCAGCTCTGCTCCGTGGCTGAGCATTCCCAGAGGGATTCCCCTGCTCTGTGCTGCAATCCAGGGCTGTGCAGCTCTGCCTTCCCTGGGGCCCACTGCCAGAATCCCAGCCTGGTCTGGGTGGCAGGGATCCCAAACCCCCCCCAGTGCCACCCTGCCATGGCAGGGACACCTCCCACTGTCCCAGGTGCTCCAGCCCCAGTGTCCAGCCTGGCCTTGGGCACTGCCAGGGATCCAGGGGCAGCCCCAGCTGCTCTGGGCACCTGTGCCAGGGCCTGCCCACCCTGCCAGGGAACACTTCCTAATTCCCAATGTCCCATCCAGCCCTGCCCCTGGCACTGGGAGCCATTCCCTGTGTCCTGTCCCTCCATCCCTTGTCCCCAGTCCCTCTCCAGCTCTCCTGGAGCCCCTTCAGGCCCTGGCAAGGCTCTGAGCTCTCCCTGGAGCTGCTCCTCTCCAGGTGAGCACCCCCAGGTGTCCCAGCAGAGCCCAGCTCCTGCCCCCCTGCAGGCTGGGGTTGGCCCAAGGATGATCCCGGAGCTCCAGGGTCAGTGCTGAGCCACGGGAGGGTTGGGGTGGGGACACACCCGGCCCCTGGAGCTGGTGTGTGCTTTGTGGGGGTGTGTGGATGATGTTTGTGGGTGTGTGGATGAGGTTTGTGGGTGTGTGGATGAGGTCTGTGGGTGTGTGAATGAGGTTTGTGGTGTGTGGATGTGGTCTGTGGGTGTGTGGATGATGTTTGTGGGTGTGTGGATGAGGTTTGTGGTGTGTGGGTGCGTGGATGAGGTCTGTGGGTGAGTGGATGAGGTCCCCCACATGGAAAGGGGGATCAGGAACTGGAAGTGCCCAGGGAGGGTTGGAGTGCCCATCCCTGGAGGTGTCCCAGGAGCTCCTGGAGGTGGCACTGAGGGCTCTGGGCTGGGACAGGGTGGGGATGGGGCACAGGGGGACTCCATGGGCTGGGAGGGATTTTCCAACCCAGATGATTCCACAATTCTGTGCTTTTCTCCCACAGAGCAGGGAGGCAGAAGGAAAGAGGAGTTTCAGGCCATCCTGTCTCCTGAAAAGGTGGGGAAATTCCTGCAGCGGGTGGGTTTGGGTGCTGAGAAGGTTTCAGGTTATCAGGAGCCCCAGCCCTGCCCAGCTCAGGGGTGCCAGGGATATT
>WEZZ01007767.1:14253-41140 GCA_013400585.1 Chloropsis cyanopogon | reverse complement strand
GGGAAGGGAAGGGAAGGGAAGGGAAGGGAAGGGAAGGGAAGGGAAGGGAAGGAGTCAGGAGAGAATCTGGGCTGCTCAGGCTCCCACTGGGGCAGTGCTGACATCGCCTGCCCACACAAAAGCTTTTTATTCCCACTCAGGAGACTCTGCCTTGCTGCCAAAAGGAAAATGGGGCTTTTAGGGAAAAGATTCTGAAGAATCTTGAGGCAAATCTCGGATTTTTCTGAAGAAGTCTCTATTGAGACCCTGATTTTACTCCTGTCCCTCTTCTCCACATTTTCCCTCGGGATACAATCAGAAATTGCAGCACTAATCAATGCCTTGGTTCTCCAGCTAAAGGGAGCAAATGGAACTGCCCAGGATGGATTAACTTTTGCTGGATTCTTCAGGAGTCACTGTGAGCGTGAACTCCAGTTCAGCAACGCTGTTGGAGACATAATTTATTGCCTAATTGATAAGAAATATTGCAGGGAGAGCCCAGACAATAAAAGCAACTTCTACAGGAAATATTTTACCAAGAAGAAGCTACTTGGGGATGGAGCGGGGGCAGAAAATTGAGATGCAAATTAAAGAGGATAAAAAATACAGAGTCGTATATAACAAAATTCTACTTTTTAAAATGCAACTGGCAAGGGCCACAATTGATTTGTGGAAGGGGAAAAAACCAGGGCAGAGATTTCAGCAGAGAGGGCTGGAAAGGGAGGATGGAAAGGGCAGTGGGAGCTAAAGGGGAAGGGAGAGGAGCTGGGAGGGGCTGAAATAGTGGAATGAGGGAACACAGGCACTCCTGAGCTCCGGGGGATCCTGGGGATGGACACTGGGGACACCTGGTGCGGGCTCAGGGGGACATCAGCCACCCCAGGGAGGCACTGGAGCCCTGCAGGGGAGTTCTGCCGAGGGAATTGCTCGGATTTCACTCCTTGGCAGCTTTTCAGGAGTTTGGGGTCACCCGCAGTGGCTGCTCCGTGGCAGTGGCTGCTGGCAGCTCGATGGTTTCTCACTCCCCTGCTCCGCGCTGTCGGAGCTCTGCTGCTGCCAGAGCTCCTGCTCAGAGCAGGGAGAGCCTGCATTTTCCAGCTGCTTTTTGCAGTCTGTCCTTTGCCCTCGGGGATAACAGCACTTCCCCTCCCAGGGGGAAAAGTGCTGGAAAAACGGCTCCAATTTAAGGTGGGTAGAGCAAGAGATTGAAGCTCTCAAATATTCCCGGATTTTACAGTTTTGCCCTGTAAAGAGCAGTCCCTGGGAGCTCCCCAGGCTGCGACTTCAGAACTTCCAGCTCTGTTGTCCCCCTCCTCTGGCTCTTCCCAAATTTCCCTCCCTGTGTCCCACCCTCCTCCCTCCGAGTCCTTCACGCGAGTTTGAACCAGCCCCTTCCTCCACCCTCCCACTCCGATATTCACATTCTGCTCCCAGAAATGCGGGGGGAAGCCCCAGCCGAGGGACAGGGAAGGGAAAGGAGGGGAACCCCTCCAGCCGAGTTGCCAAGGCAACCCCAGGCAGCTGATGTTGGGCTGGGAATTCAGAATTCAGGAATTCAGGAATTCAGAATTCGGGAATTCAGGAATTCAGCAGTGTGGTCAGGGAAGAGCTGCAGCTGAGGGGCAGGAGAGCCCTGGCTGAGGTCGTCCGCTCCCAACTCACCCAAAGGAACTGAAAATGAAACAAAACCAGGGAATTTGAAATGTTTTCTACCCCAAGGGGTTTTTGTAGAATCCCAGAATGGTTCAGGCTGGAAAAAATAATTGAGATCATCCAGTCTAAGCATCAACAGCAGCACAGCCACCTTTCAGCCCTGTAAACCAGGAGCCACTTCCACCCAGGTTTCACGGTCCCCACTCCAGTTCCAAGGCTGCTTCCCAGAATTTTCTTTTTCCCCCTTCCCAGAATTTTCTTTTCCCTCTGCTTCCCAGAATTTTCTTTTTCTTTCCCCCCACCTTCTCAGAATTTTCTTTTTCCTTTCCTCTATTCCTAATGCTATAAAAGGCGGAAGATAAAACTTTTCCAATGAAGTTTTTTAGCTCTGTCCTAAAGCTCTTTTCAGGGATGAGAGGATGGAAATCACCTGATGGGGATTGATCAAATACTGTCATCAAATGCTTTTTTATCAGCCCCAAAATTCTGCAGTAGGTGAGGTCTGAATGCTCCTTACATCAATACTGCTCCAAAAGGGAGCTGGGTTTGGTGGTCCTTATGGATTTCATTCAGCTCCAGATGTTGCTGTGATTATTTCTAACTCTGATCAACAGAAGTTGGAGAAATACAGATCCACACCTTGATTCTCCAATATTTATTACGACAGCCTGACCCAGCAGCAGGCTGGGATTCACAGGGTGCGATGAAATCCTCGCTAAATCATCACCTCATGGAGAAAATTGCTTTTTTAATTTAATGTTTCTCTTTCAGCTGGTTCTGCAGAGACATGCTAATTTAGCAGCTTAATTTGTTATCAGGAAGAACATTATCCCAGACACGAGTTCTCCCCACATCCCCTCTGAGTGAGAATAAAGGCTCAGCGAGCGAGGCAGAGGCACAAATTGCCTCCTTCACCAGCGGCTGCTGGGAGCCAGGGCCCAGCACAGCTGAGAACCACGCTCCGGGAACTTGGTGCTGTTTGGGCACAGTTTGGATACGATTTGGGCACAGTTTGGGCACAATTTGGGTTATATTGGGCACAATTTGGGTTATATTTGGGTTGTATTTGGGCACAATTTGAGTTATATTGGGTACAATTTGGGCACAATTTGGGTTATATTTGGGCACAATTTGGGCACAGTTTGGGCACAATTTGGGTTATATTTGGGTTTTATTTGGGCACAATTTGGGTACAATTTGGGTTACATTGGGCACAATTTGGGTATATTTGGGTTGTATTTGGGTACAATTTGGGTTATATTTGCGTTTTATTTGGGCACAATTTGGGCACAATTTGGACACAATTTAGACACAATATGGGTACAATTTGGGCAGAATTTGGGTTATATTGGGCACAATTTGCGTACAATTTGGGTTATATTTGAGTTTTCTTTGGACACAATTTGGGTACAATTTGGGCACAATTTGGGTTTATTTGGGCACAATTTGGGTTGTATTTGGGTTGTATTTGGACACAATTTGGGTTTATTTGGGCACAATTTGAGTTATATTCAGGTTTTATTTGGACACAATTTGGGTTTATTTGGGCACAATTTGGGTTATATTTGGGTTTTATTTAGGCACAATTTAGGTTATATTGGGCACAATTTGTGTACTATTTGGGTTATATTTGGGTTTTATTTGGGCACAATTTGGGTTATATTTGGGCACAATTTGGGTTGTATTTGTTTCTTTAGGAGTTTTCACTTGTTTTAAGACACCCCCAACCTCCCCTGACGGGCACTGCCACCCTGGATCCCAGCCTTAGCAGGAGGCAACCCAAGGAAAAGGCAGGTTTTATTTTTCCCCAGGATTTCTGCATTGCTCTTCCCTGGAGAGGGAAGATCATGAGGTGATAAAATCAAAGGGAATGGCTGATTTAACAAGGGGCTTTTCCAGGGAATCCGGGCCAGCCCTGCCTGCCCAGGGTGAGCTGCTCCCTGTCTGGGTTTTCCATGGACCACGAGCTCTGGTGGAGCTCCCAGCATGGTCCTGACTTAATTGAGAGCTGAGCACAGGAGTGGAATTGATTTTCTGTTCCTGGAAATTCAGGGCAGCGCTTGGAAAAGCCCAAGGAAGGATTGCTGGGATGAAAAACCACAATTACCCAGCATCAAACACGAGTTCAACGCTCAGGCTTTGTAATCACCACAATTGCAACAGCTTTTATGATGTCCAGGAGTGGCTGCAGGACAAGGCTAAAGATTCTGATGATTTACCAGTGGTTTGCCAACCATGTCCATGAGGTTTGTGTTGAAATGAAGGCTTTTTTCCAGTGCAGGTGAGTTTTTTCAGGACANTTTGGACACAATTTGGGTACAATCTGGGCACAATTTGGGTTTATTTGGGCACAATTTGGGTTGTATTTGGGTTGTATTTGGACACAATTTGGGTTTATTTGGGCACAATTTGAGTTATATTCAGGTTTTATTTGGACACAATTTGGGTTTATTTGGGCACAATTTGGGTTATATTTGGGTTTTATTTAGACACAATTTAGGTTATATTGGGCACAATTTGTGTACTATTTGGGTTATATTTGGGTTTTATTTGGGCACAATTTGGGTTATATTTGGGCACAATTTGGGTTGTATTTGTTTCTTTAGGAGTTTTCACTTGTTTTAAGACACCCCCAACCTCCCCTGACGGGCACTGCCACCCTGGATCCCAGCCTTAGCAGGAGGCAACCCAAGGAAAAGGCAGGTTTTATTTTTCCCCAGGATTTCTGCACTGCTCTTCCCTGGAGAGGGAAGATCACGAGGTGATAAAATCAAAGGGAATGGCTGATTTAACAAGGGGCTTTTCCAGGGAATCCGGGCCAGCCCTGCCTGCCCAGGGTGAGCTGCTCCCTGTCTGGGTTTTCCATGGACCACGAGCTCTGGTGGAGCTCCCAGCATGGTCCTGACTTAATTGAGAGCTGAGCACAGGAGTGGAATTGATTTTCTGTTCCTGGAAATTCAGGGCAGCGCTTGGAAAAGCCCAAGGAAGGATTGCTGGGATGAAAAACCACAATTACCCAGCATCAAACACGAGTTCAACGCTCAGGCTTTGTAATCACCACAATTGCAACAGCTTTTATGATGTCCAGGAGTGGCTGCAGGACAAGGCTAAAGATTCTGATGATTTACCAGTGGTTTGCCAACCATGTCCATGAGGTTTGTGTTGAAATGAAGGCTTTTTTCCAGTGCAGGTGAGTTTTTTTCAGGACAGGTCTCCCCCAGCAGAGAGTTCATTAATTCGAGGTTGCTTTTCCAGCGGTTCTCTCCTGAGGATTCTCCCCAAAGGTGGGACCTTGAGCACCTCCTCTGCCTGAGGGCTCCTCAGGCCAACTGAGAGCAGAGGATCCAACATTCCCAGCGCTTTGAATCGATGTCCTGAGGGTGCCTCTGGAATCAGGTACCTGGAAAAGCCCCCCAGAGATGGGATGGAATCGGAACAATCGGAGTTTTCAGTCAGGTTTTGGTGCCGAGGGGTCCTGGAGCACATTTTGCTCCTCACCCACATAAAGATGGTTTTGTCTTTGCCTTTATTCCCTTCTCCTCTGGGCTTCCTTCACATCCAGCAGGAAATCTCCCCCTCCTTTATCCTGACCCTGTTGGTTCCCAGCACATTCCTGGTGTCAGGAGGATTTGAGTGTTTTGATTTTGTTTACTTTGACAATCACTAGGGAATGCCTGTTTGGGGAAGGAAGGAAGGAGCAGCCATCTGGGCCCTGCTGGGCTGAGTGACACCCTGGGAATCCTCTGGGAAGGAGGGAAAAGGGAGAGCTGATTTCTGGCTTTGATCTGCACTCACTTATCCAATGTTTTCCTTGGCAAACGGGTGTTTGTCAACACGAGGGATGGAACAGACAGGAGGGAAAACATTGCCTTTGGTTTCTGCTGAGTGCTTCACGGAATTCAGGGAATCCTGGGATGGTAGGGGGTGGAAAGGGCCTTAAATCCCATCCAGTCCTACCTGGGGCACCTCCCACTGTCCCAGGTGCTCCCAGCCCTGTCCAGCTCGGCCTTGGGCACTGCCAGGGATCCAGGGGAATTTCCCCCAGCTCTGCTCTTTCCAAATTTCTCCATTTAGTCCCAGCCTTTGTATTCTTTCCTAAAGGTCTGAACTGGGATGAGTGGTGAGATTTGAAGCTGTGTCTGCCATGGACAACTCTGAGCCCAGCTGCATTTCTAGCATTTAATAGTAATTAATGTCATCATTAACCCATTCTTATAGTAATTCTGTGATAGACTGAGAGCCATGGCTCTTTATCCCTTTATTTACAGATAACCACTAAAAAATTACAAATATCTGGTACAAATATATAAAGTACAGATGTCTGGTACAAATATATAAAGTACAAATGCCTTGTAGAAATATATAAAGTACAAATATCTGGTAGAAATATATTAAGTACAAATATCTGGTAGAAATATATAAAGTACAAATGTCTGGTACAAATTTATGAAGTACAAATATCTGTATCAATCCCCAAAAGCAGGATGAGTTCCTTGTGACCAGTGACAGCAGGCTTCAAATTTAAACATTTAAAATTTTTCATGATAAAATTATTATAATTATTGTAAAATTAAACAGCTTAAGTTTGGCTTCCATAAGGTCATGGAAGGGTTGGGATCTTAAGAATTGAATTGCTCCAGGTCTGGGAAAAAAGAAACTGCTCCTGAGTGTGGGTGGATGGCTGTGGAGGATTTATAAAGATATTTCTGAGGAAACAGACTCAGAAAATTCACTGAAGCAGCTTTTGCAGTGGGGCTCACCTGCAGGGAGTGAGCGTTGCTCTGGCATGGACGAGCTGAGGTGCTGGGAGGAGAAGTGTCAGAAAAGCCTGGGGAATGTTTCCTGCACTGAGCCTCCCTTCACCCAGGGGCTCTGGGGTGGGGTTTGCATGCCCTGCTCCCCACACTGAGCTGTTGGAATGACACCCACAAAAATCCACAGCTCCTGCCCACCCAGAGCAGGGGGATCCCTGCTGGTCTCAGTGAGTGGCAGGATTTAATGCCCGGGGCAGAGAGGGGGGCAGGTCTGGAAGTGTTTGAGCACTGGGAATTAATGGCTCCCTGCCGCTGGCAGAGGGAATTCCAGCCTGGCTGGAGCAGAGCCGCTGCCTTGGGGGGTTGTCTGTGCCCGGCTGATCCCACAGGAGCCGTGGAGCAGCAGCTCTGCTGTAATTAATATTCCTGCAATTGCAGTGCATTTCTTTGTCATATTTGTCCAATATTCACAAGCTGCTGAGGGTGTGGATCTAATGGGGAGGGAAGGGAGGGATGGGGGAGGGCAGCTCCAGCTCCTGCTGCAAAGGCAGCTCCAATTCCTGCCCTCCATGCATCATTCAGCCCTTTGAGACAGCAATCCCCACTCTGCCGTCACTTCCGTGCAGAAAATGCAGAACTATGAACATTTTATTGGAATTTCAGGTCACTTTTGTTCATGTCCCTTGATGGGAGCTCAGCCTGGTGTGGGGACGGTGTCCAGCTGGGTTTGGCCATTCCTTTGGGAAGCTGCTGGGCAGGGGGTGGCACAGGAGCTGCAGTGCTGGAGGGCTTGGACCCTCTGACAGAACCCCTGAATCCCTGAGGTGGGAAAAACCTTCCCAGAGTCCCCCTGTGCCCCATCCCCACCCTGTCCCAGCCCAGAGCCCTCAGTGCCACCCCCAGGAGCTCCTGGGACACCTCCAGGGATGGGCACTCCAACCCTCCCTGGGCACTTCCAGTTCCTGCTCCCCCTTTCCATGGGGAAATTCCTGCTGGTGCCCACCCTGAGCTGCCCTGGCCCAGCCTGAGGCCGTTCCCTCTCCTCCTGTCCCTGTTCCCTGGAGCAGAGCCCGACCCCCCCGGCTGTCCCCTCCTGGCAGGAGCTGTGCAGAGCCACAAGGTCCCCCCTGAGCCTCCTTTGCTCCAGGCTCAGCCCCTTCCCAGCTCCCTCAGGAATTCTCCAGCCCCTTCCCAGCCCCCTCAGGAATTCTCCAGCTCCTTCCCAGCTCCTCCTGACTCAGGAGTGCAGCAGAAGCAGAGCTGGGGGTGCCAGGCTGTGCTGTGGGAGCTCAGATAACGCTCAGGTTTGTTGACATTCAAACCAGAAATCCCAAAAGGGATGGAATTCGATTTCCCCAGGGTGTTGGAAGGGATCTGTGGCACCCCCTGTCCCTTTGGGGGTACACTGGACACTTGGATTATTTGTGTGACTTGTGGCTGTCCCCTGACGATGCCACCACTGCCAGCCCACGGTGGGCACAACAGTTCTCCAGCTATAGCTTTTGGGATCAATTAGGGATAAATTAGGGATAAATTTGGGATAACAGCCATTTCCCTGCAAAGGCTGCTCATGCATAAGGATTTCTTCTGGTTCTTCCATTTGGGCTGGGTGGGCTTGGAGCACCTGGGACAGTGGGAGGTGTCCCTGGATGGGCTTTAAGGTCCCTTCCAGCCCAAACCATTCCAGGATTCTCTGATCCTGTGAGATAAAAAAGAGCTTTTCATCAAAGCTGGGAAGGCAAAGAACACACTGAGCTCTTGTAATTAGGAAGCACCTTCCCTTCTGTGTGTGAGAGATGTGAGATACCACGGTGCAGCCTAAAAATGAATAACTTCGGAAAAGCAGCTGCATTTTGATAAAAAAATAATAATTCTGAACCATAAATAAATCAAAACTCGTGTCCACAGCTCCTGCTACTTCAAAATCACAGCTGACAAAGGAAATAAAAGCTTGATGGTGACAGATAAGTGTGAGAGAAAGCTCTTTGCACTTGATCTGCTCCAGCAGTCATTAAATAAGACGTGCTGACAGCTCAGGAGAAACAAGCACCAGGCTTTCATTCACTCACTGCTGAGCCTTGGGCAGGATCAGGCCAGGACAGGAATTTAATCCAATAATCCTGCACCAAACCCTTCATTAATGCCCCTCCTAGTGCAATATTTGGGGTTTGTTGGCCCGCTGGCAATACCTGACCCTCCCTGTCCATCCCCTCCATCCAGCCCAATTTCCTTCCTGAAGAAAATCCATCCAGCTTGATTTAACCCAGGATCACAGCACCGCAGCTCTGATGACCTTGCATGTCCAGGTGGTCTTTTCCAACCCTAAGATTCCACGATTGTGATTTTATTTTTTGAAAAGCTGGGTTTTCCAGCCCAGAGGGATGGCCCAAACCCAGCTCTCCCAGAGGAATGAGCCAGAATCTCTCCTCCCCACCTAATGGGGATCCTTCTGCCATCATCCCTGGTGCTGCAACGAGCAAATGCTCCTCCTTTGTTGGGATTCATAATTATTGTTAAACATGGTAAAATTATGCCAGGAGATAGGGAGCAGTGAACAGCAAAGAAAAGCAGCTTGCTTAATTAAATGTGGGATCTTTCTGGGTTCTTTTAAAATATAATTTAAACATATCTGTATTCTGTGGTGGTATTTTATTAGGAGAGAAAAAAAGGGCTTCATATGTCCAGGTTATTCCAGCTACTCCCTCACCAAAAAAAAAAAAAAAAAAAAAAAAAGGATTTGGCTCTCTGCATGCCCAGGTTCAGTGGTGGAGGTGATCTTTGAGCTTTTATTGAGGATATGACAATTCCTGGCCCCAAAGCTCCACATTCCTGTTCCATGGAAATTGTTAATGGAAAGTGTGCAATCCAGAGAAATTTTAAATGCAACCTGTGCAATCCAGGGAATTTTAAATGGAATCTGTGCAATCCAGGAAATTTTAAATGGATCTGTGCAATCCAGGGAATATTTTAAATGCAACCTGTGCAATCCAGGAAATTTTAAATGCAACCTGTGCAATCCAGGGGAATTTTAAATGGGGCCTGTGCAATCCAGGGAAGTTTAAATGGAATCTGTGCAATCCAGGGAATTTTAAATGCAACCTGTGAAATCCAGGGGAATTTTAAATGGAGTCTGTGCAATGCAGGGAATATTTTAAATGCAACCTGTGCAATCCAGGGAATTTTAAATGGATCTGTGCAATCCAGGAAATTTTAAATGGAATCTGTGCAATCCAGGGAATATTTCAAATGGGGACTGTGCAATCCAGGGAATATTTTTCATGGCAGGAGTTGTCCCCTTGGCCACCCTCCAGTCCCTGGTGAGCCAGGACTGCTGGGAAATCATTGATTGAAGACTGTACAGACAACATAAAAGTCTGGTTTGTCTTGAAGAATCACACCAGAAAATGTGTCTGATCTCCCACTTCTGCAGCCTCCTCCGGGTCAGGGCTCAGCTCAGAGCTTTTTGTGGAGATTTTCCTGTGATCCCAGGATCCTTCTCTTTTTTTTTGCCTGTCTCCAGCTTCAAACCCAGCAGCTAGCACATGTCCTTTCCACATGCCTTTGTTTTTTGGGGTAAGTCTGTTTATCTCCAGACAGGAAAACATGCCTAGCACCACTGTCCTGCTCCATCTTGGAACATAATGAATCAAACCCACTGATTTAAGGGCAAGACAAAGGGAATTTCTGGGTGGAGGAAGTTTTTCAGTAGGTTAGGGAAGGAATAAAGAGGATAAATCGTGGTAGATAAATTAAAATGAAAAAGATCAGCTATTATGCAAAACTCTCCTGGTGTACATCATAAACGTTTGCTTTTTTATAGAGTCCCCACCAGTGAAAATGCACTGCTGGCTATGAGAACATTTTAATAAAGGCCATTAGAACTCATTTCTCTGATATATATTCTGAAGGGGAAAAAATCCAGAAATCATTTATAATGCTTATTACCACTGCTGGAACAATCCTTAGAGGTCTCTGGCAGGGAGTTCTTCTTTGGGAGGCTTTTATTGGGGAAAAAACCCCCAAAAACGTTCCCTGGAGGCTTTGGGGGGGTTTGAGCTGGGCTGGGGGGTTAAACAGGCTGGGAACTGGGGAGCTCAGGCTGGGGCTTCCCTGGAATATTCACCCTCAGGAATGTTCAGGATGTCCTGGCTCTGCAAAGCTCCAGGAGCAGCCAGTGGAACACAGAGAGGAGGAAAAAGTGGGATAACCCAGAGAATAGCCCCTAATTTCCCACAGGACTCAGTGGAGGGCATTTCACCCACAGCTTCCTGGGTATCAGCGTTAATTGCTGTTAATTGATGGAGGGGCAGCTTTGCCTTGGAGAGCAAACACCTCCTGAGGAGCTGAGGAATCTCCAGGAGCTCCCATGGCTCATTCCCCACCCCAGAGCCATCTCTGCCGGGTGAGTTTTATCCCGAATTTTGATCCCCTCGGGGGGGAATGCCGGGATTTCCCGTGGCACAAACCCCTGCAGAGGTGCAGCAGGACGGGATGGGGGCTGGAGCTAATTAAGGTGAGACAAAGAGCAGTTTGATTCCTCCTCCCTCCCCCGGGCTCCTGCTGCACATCCCCGTGGTGCTCAGAACCCAGCAGAAAACCAGGGAGCGATGTTACTGGAGCTCATGGGGCTGAAATCCCAATTTAAACACCATTATCTTTGATTTTACTGCCCCAAGGTTATCACAGCCAGCCTCAGACTTTAACACCCAAGTGGGAATAAAAATAAACTGTGGGAGCAAAGGCATGGAGGGAATGTTCAACAGGGCTTTGGAAGGATGGGCTGGGGCAGGTCTGGCTTCCCCTGCTCTGTCTGGGAGCCAGAAACCACAGCCCAGATTCCCCAAAAACCCCTTTAAATGGGGCACAAACGAGGCCAGGCTGGGGTTTATGAGATTGCTTTTGCTGGGGGAGGAAGGACTGAAACCACGCTCTGAAAAATCCTAATGAGCCTCAGGATGAGCAGCAGATAACGAGGCTGGGTCTGACCTCCTTGCCAGCAGGACCCCACTGCTGAGCCCATCTGCAGGGAGTCTTTGGAGGCTCCAGTGCCCAGGTTTTATCCATGCCAGTAGCATGGGATTCACCTGGAAGCTCCTGTGTGACTGAGCAGAAAGGAAAACAGAGTTTGTGCAGACAAAATTTCACTCAGGTGAAAAGCTGAGTTAAAAACGCTGCTGTGGTGCAGGGAGGGGCTGAGCTCAGCAGCTGGGTCCTGCTGGACTCTCCTTTGGGATGTTCCTGGCTATTCTATAGAGCTTCACAAGCAAGAAGTCTTACATTAAAATAATTATTTTTTAACGTCCCACATTTAATATTTCTTCCTGTTGCACTAAGGGGTGATGGGTTATGTAACTTGGGACTAATTCAGGACTCAGTTTTGGGCTGACCAGGGTTAGTTTAGGTTTAGTACTTATGTTTTAGCACTGCTTAGATCTTTGTTTCAGAACACCTTTGGAGGAGACTGAGTTTCATCTGATGAAAGCTTCAGGAGGATCCTGGAGGCCCTTTCCAGCCTTCCTGGCTCCATGACTCTGGATCAAAGTGACCTTTTTCCAAGAGTGGCTTTCAGCCCCAGTTTTAGACTTGGAGCTCTTTGGGATTTTTACAGGGATTTTTCCCCTTACAGGGATTTTCCCCCTCCTTCTTAGACCTGTTCATCTGAGAGTTTATGGGATGTTTCCCCCCAGTTTTCCCATCCCAGCCAAAGCTCAAAGCTTTAATTCCATTTGGGTTATCTCCTGCTCTGAGCTTGGAGGACAGCTCCCAGGGCTGCACCTGATTTTTATTCACTCCCCATGATGGAGCCCCTCTGCTCCATGCAGAATTCCCATCACTCCCCAGTGTGAGATACTGTGCAGGGAAATACCAACACATGGATCAGGCCCAGGGACATCAGTGGGACGGAAAAATTCCACGGATTGCCCGGGCAGAGGCTGTTTCCAGGGAAAAGGGATGGGCTCTCCCTGCTGGCATTTCCTGCTGGAGGGACCAAAGCAGGAGCCCTTCCCACGGGAGAGGCTTCCCTGGGGACCGTGGCAGCCCTGGGAAGGAGCTCATCATCAGCCTGGGGGTCAGTGAGAGCAGGAGCACCCACGCAGCTGCAGCTCTGCTCCTGCAGGCCTGGCAGCAACGGCTGTGGGCAGCCAGGCTGGTTCTGTTCTGATTCAATTCTGCTTCTTGCCTTGACAGGAGGGAGTCCTTCCCAGCTGGATTTGTTGAACAACACAGCCAGGAGGAACACGGCCGGCTGGAAATCTGCTTTATGGAGCTGCTGGGATCCTCAGCTCTTCGGGGCTTGACTGACTGAGGTGCCAGCAAATAACCAGCACTTCCCCTCCTGATCCTCCAGGGTTTGAAAGAAGGTACTGAAATCATTGCTTTGTACAATTTCTAGGGGGTTTTATTTTATTTTCCCCCTAAATCACCCATCAGACAAATCATCCATCAGTGAAACCATCCCCCAAGGGGGTTGGAATTGCTGGGTCCCTTCTGGGACTCTGGGATTCCCTCCTGGCCATCCCCACCTGTGCTCCCAACTCCTCCTGGGCACAGAACCCCCCCGTGCTGGGAAGATTCCTCCGCCCCCAGGGAATTTTTTTGCAGGGTTATAAGCACAGCACTGGGATGGATCCAGGTGTTTTAGGGACACGTGGGAAAGGGCTGCAAAGAAAGGCACAGAAGGGAACTCCTGCAGTCCACTCTGCTGGAAATGCTGCTCTTCCCTGACTTCCCTGCCTGCCTGTGTCCATGGATTCCCCAAAGCTGCCCCACTTCTCACAGACTGCTGGCCCCGCACCAGAGCAGGGATTTTGGGTGTCCCCTGCAGATCAGGGCCCTCCAGAAGCACCCCAGCCCTGGGAAGGCTGGCCTGGAAGGAATTATTTGAGTTGTGAAGGCAAGCCCTTGAAGGTCACATTGCCATTTGTCCCTGCACCCTTCCTTCGTGTCCATCCATTTCCACCCTGGGCGCTGAGTGGAAAAGATCCCCTGGGAGCTGTAATTACAGAGGATTATGGCACAATAACTCCCTGCAAGACAGGCACAGGGCTAATCCATCCCAAAGCAATATCCCAGCACAGCCTGGCCCCGGGCCAGCCTGGGAGCAGGAGCAGCCTCCCTGGCACGGATTGATAGCTTTGGCTGCTGCTGGCTGGAGAGCAGAGCCTGCTTCATCCTCCAGGCCTCTCTGCCACTCCAGCCTGGCCACTGGAGGGAAGGGAGAGCTGGGAAAGGACACACCAGCACTTTTGGAGGTTGTTTCCCAAGAAGTGGTGACAGAAAATTGCATTTCTGTGGTTAGAGCTGGGCCTGGAGCTCAGCAGGACTGAGCTCAGCCTGGGCAGAGCTCAGATCCCCCATGCACCAAATTTACACTGGGCAGGGCTAAAACTGTGGGGATTCGGGTAGGACAGCAGGGGACAGCCTCAGGTGGCACCAGGGGACAGCCAGGGTGGGCACCAGCAGGAATTTCCCCATGGAAAGGGGGGTCAGGAACTGGAAGTGCCCAGGGAGGGTTGGAGTGCCCATCCCTGGAGGTGTCCCAGGATCTCCTGGGGGTGGCACTGAGGGCTCTGGGCTGGGACAGGGTGGGGATGGGGCATAGGGGGACTCCATGGGCTGGGAGGGCTTTGCCAGCCTCAGTTCTGGGATTCCCTCTGATCTAGGGGAGGATCAGGAGGATCAGCCCCCAGCTCTGTGGACAGCACGGGCTCAGGCAGCAGCAGCCACGTGAGGACACCCTGGGAAGGGTTCTGCAGCAATGGTAATGATAATGATAATAATAATTATAACAGTAGTAACTAGTGTGTCAGACATGCACAGAGCCCTGTCCTGCCGCTGTCTCCCAACTCCTCACAGAACACCACCGAGAGGAAAACGCAGCAATTTGGGACAATTGGCAGCTCAGGCCGAGCTGCAGGGGTGGGAGGGGACAGGGGACAGGGGACAGGGACAGGGACACCCCAAGTGCCCGGCTCTGTTCTGTTTGATCTCCCCGTGCAGCAATGGCTTTAATGGCTATGTCACCCGCAGCCAGCACCCAGCAGTGTCCTCATGGGAAGGAAAAGATCCCTCTGCAGTTCCCAGCGTCCCAGAGCGCCCCAGTTCCAGCCCAGCAGCGCTGGGACTGCCCCGGTGCTCCCACAAGAAGTGGATATTGCTGTTGTATTTCTGTCTGCTGGATCAGCCCCAGTGACAGGCAAACAGAAAATCCATTGGGAAATTTATCTGTGCGCTGCTGCCGGCAAGGGGGGAGAAGGCATCCTGTGCTGTTGGGCTACAGGGAGGGTGATGTTGAGGAGAATCCCCCAGGGCACGGCTCTGCCCTGTCCCTCAGCCAGGCCTGGCTCTGCCCTCCCTCCCTGGCAGCTCCTGCTGGCTGTGCAGGAACTGTGAATGTTTGTGTCAGGGGAAGGATTCCTCACAGCTGAGAGGGCACCAAGCCAGGGACAGGAGCAAACACTGAAAGGGCCGAGCAGGCAGTGTTTGCTTGTAATTCCTAATTAGGAAGGAGGGCAGAAAATCAGGGTTACAGCCGTGGCTCATTTATAGAGATGGAAGAGGAGGGGGTGTAAGATTTCAAAGGATTTCCACCCAACACGGTGGCTGGAAATCAGATCTGCCACTGCCAGAGCAGCTGTGGGGATGGTCCAAGGGCTGGAGCCCCTCTGGAGCCAGCCTGGGACACCTGGGGGGGCTCACCTGGAAAAGGGAGAGCTCAAAGCCCTTCCAGGGCCTAAAGAGGCTCCAGGAGAGCTGGAGAGGGACTGGGGACAAGGGATGGAGGGACAGGACACAGGGAATGGCTCCCAGTGCCAGAGGGCAGGGCTGGATGGGACATTGGGAATTAGGAATTGTTCCCTGGCAGGGTGGGCAGGCCTGGCACAGGTGCCCAGAGCAGCTGGGACTCCCCTGGATCCCTGGCAGTGCCCAAGGCCAGGTTGGACACTGGGGCTGGAGCAGCCCGGGAACTCCTCTCTCCTCTCTGTTCCACACCTGCAGTTTCTCACTGGAAAAGTGAATTGATTGTGGGGCAGAACAGCGTTATAAATCAAGCTGTATTTCTGTTCCCCTGACAAAGGCAGAGCCCGCTTTCTATATGCTAAATATATTCATGGCTTATATTATAGTAACATTCCTTAAATTGATGATATTTATCAGTGGGGGAAAACAAATTGTTATATACAGGAGGAAATAATTAAAGGGGAGGGAAGAGTGATGGTGGCACCCCAGCAGTGGGGTCTGGGATGTCTGAACAGAAATATTGATGTGCTTTGGGTGCACATCAAGGAGAAACTGAGAGAGAGAGAGAGAGAGAGAGGGGCAATTTCTGCTCCAGTTATAACTCCAAACTCTCTTAGCCACGGTCACACACAGGCAGGATGAAATTCCATCTCCAGCTGCCTTTGCTGCCTCTGACTGGGAGAAGACAAATCACTCACAGGAGAGTTTCTGTTCCTTGCTCCCTGCTCACCTGAGCGCCGAGCTCTGAGAGATGCAGCTCCTGTCCCTGGGAGAAGGGGGAGAACAGCCTGGACCCTGAGGGATCCGTGACACCCAGGGGCTCCCCCACTCCAGCAAGGGCTCCAGCAGCTTTTCCAGCACCTCCCCTCCTTTCCCAGCTCCCAGGAGCTGTCTGGGCTCGCCCAGGGGGAGAATTCCTGTGGGAATGCACAGGCCAGGAGCTGCCTGCTTCCATGGAAATGGGGGAATTCCATTCCATATTCCTACAGCAAGGGGCTCCAGGGCTAGGAGAGCACATCTGGCAACATCTGGGGTGCAGGAGGTGTTGCAGCACCCCTGTAGGAGTGCAGGAGGTGGCACATGGAATGGTTTGGGTGGGAAGGACCCTAAATCCCCCCCAGTGCCACCCCTGCCATGGCTGGGACACCTCCCACTGTCCCAGGGGCTCCCAGCCCCAGTGTCCAGCCTGGCCTTGGACACTTCAGGGATCCAGGAGCAGCCCCAGCTGCTCTGGGAAATCTGTCCTGCACCCTCTGAGTAAAGACTTTCTTCCTAATTGAAACCTACACCCCAAAATGGGAATGTTTAGAAAACGTCTCTCCAGCTTTTCCAAACTCTCTGTGCTTATTTTTCACTCAGGTTCCTTTGCAGATGTTGTTCTGAACAGAAAACAGCTTGTAAACAGGGGAAAAATGGAAATTTCCTCAGTGCAATAGAAATGGGAGTGATCTACAGCTCTGGGTATAAAATATTCCGTGTAAAACTCCACTATTTGCAAAAGCAGATGTGGCTCTGTGTTCTACATGGAGCTCACACATTCCATTAAGGAATGTAAAATGTTGGCATCAATTGCAGGGGAAGAAGGGTTTGCTTGAGTTAATAGAGCTGGGGAAACAGGTGAATGGGATTTTGCAGTTGATGGAGCTGCTCTGGAGGAGAATAATTCCTGGGCACGCCGTGCAATCCATCAGCAGCTCGGGGAGGGAATGGGAATTGGGGAACACTTCCCTGCACAAGGATATTTTGTGTGGGTGTCAGCACCAATGGCTTTGTTGCCCCGTGCCAGCAGCCCTGGGCACCCAGGCAGGGCTGGGCTCGGGGTGAGGGGCACTGGGAGCACAGCAGGGTGGCATTCCTCACTTTCCCCAGCTGCTGGCATGTGCACCTGCAGTAATTCCTTAAGTTTTGGGATTGTTCAGCCAGGGAAAGGAGGCTTGGGGGGAGCTAATTCTGCCCTGCCAGTGCCTGGGAGAACAATGGGGAGGGACTGGGGACAAGGATGGAGGGACAGGACCCAGGGAATGGCTCCCAGTGCCAGAGGGCAGGGCTGGGTGGGACATTGGGAATTGGGAATTGTTCCCTGGCAGGGTGGGCAGGCCCTGGCACAGGTGCCCAGAGCAGCTGGGGCTGCCCCTGGATCCCTGGCAGTGCCCAAGGCCAGGCTGGACACTGGGGCTGGAGCACCTGGGACAGGGGGAGGTGTCCCTGCCATGGCGGGGTGGCACTGGGCGGGCTTTAAGGTCCCTCCCCACCCAAACCATCTGGAATTCTCTGATCCCCCCACATCCACAATTTCTCTTTTTGGTACAATCACATTTTAACTGTGCTTCTGCTGCCCAGGCCCATCTCTGCAGAAATCTCCCACTCACCAAATGCTGAGCTGCTCTTATCAAGCAGGAAGTCGTTATCAGGGTCCCAAATTTAAGGGAAGGATAATGGGTTGGAAAGGAGATATTTATGAACTTGAATGTTTCTAGTGCAGCACTTTGCACACAATTGAGAAATGATCAGCCTGACATTAAAACAAGCCTGGTATGAAGGCAAGGAAGGCAATAATTTTTTACTAATGGATTGTTCCATTTCATTTACATATCTTTTCCCAACAATTTTATGCTTAAAAAATCATTGCCCTTTTGAATTATGTGAGGCTCTTTTGACTGTGAGGCTCCAGCAATTTGCCAGCCTCGTGTGTGTAATTAGTTTAATTAGCACTACAGCTTTAACGAGAGGCTCAGTGTCTGCCGTGTGCTCTGTTCTTTCCTGGACAAAGTGAAAAATTTGGTTTCTTAATCAGTTGCATCTGAAGAGCTCCGGGCCTCACAAGCCTCCACAGAGTGCCTGCAGACAGGGAATGTGTTTGGGATTCCTCCAAGTCCTTTGCTCTCAGTGCACTGGGCGGGCTTTAACTCTGTCCCTTCCTCCAGCTCTGGTCAGTGTCATTGTCCCTGGTCTGGACAGGGCTCCAAGGGCTCCAGGGCACCCTGGGTGGGTCCGGGGGTGATTTCAGGCTGGGGTGTGGTGTGCCCCAGGGCAGGGAGCTCTGCAGGGACTCTGGATCTGTGGGCTGAGGGTCACCAGCTCCTGTCCAGCCTGCCCTGCAGAGCCCTTCTCCCAGCTTGGATGATATTGGGAAGTTTTCAATGGGAAAAGTCTGTGGCCAGGCAAGTTTCCAGCTGTTCTGGGTCCTTTTCCAGCTGTGAGAGCTCCTGAGAGGACAAGGGTGTCCAGCTCTGGCAGGGGCTGCCCAGGGAGGGTTGGAGTGCCCATCCCTGGAGGTGTCCCGGGAACTCCTGGGGGTGGCACTGCGGGCTCTGGGCTGGGACAGGGTGGGGATGGGGCACAGGGGGACTCGGTGACCCTGGAGGGCTTTTCCAACCCCAGGGATTCTGTGGAAGCATCACACTCCGGGTTTAGGCTCAAATATCTGCACCCACCCGGGCTGTACTCAGGAAATGTTCGCTGAGCTGAAGCTCTCAGCTGTTAAACTCCCTTCCCGTGGCCTTCCCAGGCCTTCCCTAATTATTAATTGTCCTCCAAACAAGCCGTGTTCCCTTCTGCCGTCAGCCCGGCGCATAATGGATGTGCAGGAGGAGGTGCAATGAATCTCCCGGGGCAGGGAGGGATAGCTCAGCAGCCCCGGGAGAGGCTGACACTGAAAACAACTGCTGGGCAGCTGTGGGGCGGCACTGGGAGAAGCATTAACCATTCATCAGGTGTCATTAACCCTGCTCATTAGCGCTGACAGGGGCTGGATCACTGTTCTGTCCCTCAGCAGAGGAACTGGAGTGGCACCGGGGGCTGGGACCGCCAGGCTCCGTTAGCAGCGCTGGGGAAAAGATCATTATCGGAAAGGGAGGAAATCATCACCATTCTGCTGGAGCGCTGGGGATTTGTTTGTTCCTGTGTCACTCGGCTGTCAAAGGAGAAACACTCGGCACCCAGAGAGAACCGATCCCCCCGAAGGAACATGGTCATTTCCAGGGCGAATTGTGCCTTTCTGTGCGCACCAAACTCCTCTTTCCTGGGGGTTGAGGCACCTCTGGATTGAGGCTTGCCCTTACAAGAAGAACTCTTTAATGTCCTCCAAATGTTTTATGAGAAACAATTTTAAGCAACACACACATACAGATAGGGAAAAAAAAAAAATCAGCATTTTTCTCCAGTTCTTTTAGAAGGAAACTTTCAGGAAGGAAGCTGTGGCTGCCCCTGCATCCCTGGCAGTGCCCAAGGCCAGGCTGGAGCACCTGGGCCAGTGGGAGGTGTCCCTGCCATGGCAGGGTGGCACTTTGGGGTGGGCTTTGAGGTCCCTCCAGCCCCCAGCAGGCTGGGATGGGTTTCAGCTGTTGTGCTCAGGGCAGCCTGGCTTTGCTCACCCTGCAAACACCACGGTGCTCTGTCTCCCTGCTGGCTGCACACTCTGCGCAGAGCTGGGATCGTCTGCTCCCAAAATAAACTGGTTCAAGACAGGAGGGAGCCGTGCCCACCAGAGCAGAGCGAGTGCCTCGTTTCTGCCAGCCTGGGGAGGTGAGATTTTACCTGCAGGTGTTTGTAACCGGGGCTCTGCAGTGTTTCCGTGCTGGCAGAGTGCTCAGTGTGTGCTGCTGCTCCCCATGGGGCTGATCCATCCCTCGGGGGGCTCTGGAGGGGCCTTTCCCCCCTGGCTGTCCCCCAGGAGCTGGCTCTGTGCTGCTCCCAGGGACATGGCAGGGATGTCCAGGCTCCCTGGTGCTCCCTGGTCCATTTTCATCTCTCCTCCCGCACCCCCTGGCTCTCAACGCCAGCTGGTATCGATGGGGGCCAATAAAGCTGCCAGAATAACGCAGCAATAACGCAATAAAGCAGCTCTGGCTCTGCCTGGCTCATCTGGGAGGGAGCAGAACTCACCCACAGCTCTGCCCTCCTCCAGCCCCGGCCCGGCACAAAATCCGCTTTTACAGCAGAGTTTGGGGCTGGTCCTCCCAAACCTTCAGCTGCTGCAAATCCAGCTGGGATTCACCCCCTCCCATCAGTCTGGGGGTGTCTAAAGGGGAAACAATGGGAAACAGAACATCAGGTGGAAATGGTACAGAAAAAGCAGGAAAAAGTCCCAAACACTTCTGAATTAAGCAGGAGGAGAATGACCAAGGAAAGGAAACCTATTGTAAAGTTGCTTTTGCCTCATCAAAACTCAAAACAAGGGTCTTTCCTCATTTAATAAATTTTTCATCATTGTATATTCCAGAGCCAGGCCCAGATTTTCCTAAATCTTCAGTAAGAATATTCCAGATGAGTCTTTGTCATTTCACATGGAGATGCAGAACACAGGTAAGGAAAGGTGTTATTCTTCTCTAGCTGCAATTCCATTACAGCCGAGTAGCAGGATTGAATAAATGAAATTAACTCTTATTTAATGGGAAACAATCATCTTACAGCAGGGTATGTGCAGTATTTGAAATTGAGGTCTACAATAGACCACGCTCTAGTTAAAAAATATATATAATTCCATATTTTAAAACCATTTATACTCTAATGGAAATTAAATTAGAACAAAATGTTGGGGCTTGGGTGATCAGGTGAGCAAAGCTGGGGACTTTGGGAAGGCAGGAGATGTGGTGGATTGGGTGCTCTGAGCCCTCTGACCCAGGATGTATTTGTCCAATTTCTTATCTAAAAAACTCTGCTCCTTTCTCTAAAACAAACATTTAATTGTTATGCAAGAAATCAGCCATTCATGGCCTTTCCTGAATAAAACCAAAGGAAAATATTTTGGTTTCCTTTTTTCAGGATTAACATTTGCTGCACAAGAATTTTCTAATCTGGGAGCTGTCCTTCACCAGGTGATCAGAGGGAGTGAAGGATTGTGTCAGTGGATTTTATTTAACCAGCTCAGATTATTTATGGGATGGTTGCAATTCTGAGCCCCTCAGAGCAGTAAAGTGCCCAATTAAATTAAGATGAAAACTTCCTTGATAGCCCCCAGTTCATCAAATTCTTCTGTCAGCAGCATCCCCAAATAATTCACACTGACTTTGGGTTATGTTGGTCAGAACTGCAGGTTTGGCAGGAGGCACAGCTCTCCTGGCTGGAGGACAGGTAATTTCCAAGTTCCAGAATTGTTCAGTTGACTTCCAAACTAAACAACTTTTCAGTTCATTTCCAAGTTCCAGAATTGTTCAGTTGATTCCCAAACTAAACAATTTTCAGTTAATTTCCAAGTTCCAGAATTGTTCAGTTGATTCCCAAACTAAACAACTTTTCAGTTAATTTCCAAGTTCCAGAATTGTTCAGTAGATTTCCAAATTAAAGAACAATCTCTTTTGCAGAGCTCTTCCCTTGAGGTCTTAGGACAGCAAAACCCGAGCACCAAAAGCTGAATTAAAGCCCTGCCTGCCCCCCGGCAGTGCTGGTGAGTGACACCTTGACCCTTCCAGCAGCACAAAGGGCAGGGCTGGCTTTTCTCCCAACCTTTAATTGCTGGGGGTGAGGAATGTTGGAGAATGCAGGAACGCTGCACACCAGGTGCCCAGGGCAGTGTGGGAGCGGCAGGGAGCTGGGCTGGAGCCCAAAGTGGGGCTCTTCAAAAGAACAGCAGATGGATTTCCTCCCCTTTTCCCTTCAGGGATCCTTGGGCAGAGCAGGACACCCAGGAATGTTGGATATTTTATGCGTGGTCAAATAGCACAAACCCATTTTAATCAAACATCTGAAACTCCCGGAGCGTCTCCGTGTTGGGAGCAGCCCAGGCTGTAAATAATTGGAGCATTAAGGAGAATTTACACCCCTGGGGCCAACCCTGGAGGATTAAAACCTCCTGGAACCATTTACCTTGAGAAAATGATAAAAGTTCCCAGGGCTGATGGTTCCTTCAGAGGAGATTGGAAGCAGAGGCTGCACGTGGTGTGTCCTTACCCAGTATCAATTCCAGTTCTCCAAAGACATTTGCTTCCATTATTTTGATATCCCTGCCCTTTCCTGCCCTTGGAGTGCTGGAATTGTGGTGCTGGAGACAGATTCAATTAACAAAGCAGAGGGATGCTGACCTTTCCCAGGTTGTTATTCTCTCCCTGATTTGCTTTAGGGGGGAAATATTTCTTTCTTTCCTGTATAAATATGAAATAACAAATAAATAACCGATTGATTTGTGGTCTGGGAAAAAAAAAACAGACAAAAAAGAAGCAGGAGAGGGAAGAATGGAGTGGTGGAGCTCAGACGCTGCACTGGCTGCGTGGCTCCCAGAGTCTGCTCCCCGTTGCCATCTGTCACCAGTGGAGAGGTGCTGGAGGATTTCTGGAGAGGCTTTTCCAGGAATTAGCCTAGCTCCGTGCCCTTGCTAACTCTGGGCTTGGTTCCTGCAGGGAGAGCAGGAAATGTCCCTTCTGTGGCTCTTTCACAGGTGACAAACCAGGCTGTGACACTGGCCCAGCTCCTGGCTGGGCTGGGGGTGTGGGATGGGATCTGGGATCTGAGCAGGTTTGGCTCTAGGCTGGGCTGGGGAGTCTCTGGGGATGGGATCGGAGCAGGTTTGGCTCTGAGGTTGAGCTGGGGAGGTCTCTGAGGATGGGATCTGGAGCAGGTTTGGCTCTAGGCTGGGCTGGGGAGTCTCTGGGGATGGGATCGGAGCAGGTTTGGCTCTGAGGTTGAGCTGGGGAGGTCTCTGAGGATGGGATCTGGAGCAGGTTTGGCTCTAGGCTGGGCTGGGGAGTCTCTGGGGATGGGATCGGAGCAGGTTTGGCTCTGAGGTTGAGCTGGGGAGGTCTCTGAGGATGGGATCTGGAGCAGGTTTGGCTCTAGGCTGGGCTGGGGAGTCTCTGGGGATGGGATCGGAGCAGGTTTGGCTCTGAGGTTGAGCTGGGGAGGTCTCTGAGGATGGGATCTGGAGCAGGTTTGGCTCTAGGCTGGGCTGGGGAGTCTCTGGGGATGGGATCGGAGCAGGTTTGGCTCTGAGGTTGAGCTGGGGAGGTCTCTGAGGATGGGATCTGGAGCAGGTTTGGCTCTAGGCTGGGCTGGGGAGTCTCTGGGGATGGGATCGGAGCAGGTTTGGCTCTGAGGTTGAGCTGGGGAGGTCTCTGAGGATGGGATCTGGAGCAGGTTTGGCTCTAGGCTGGGCTGGGGAGTCTCTGGGGATGGGATCGGAGCAGGTTTGGCTCTGAGGTTGAGCTGGGGAGGTCTCTGAGGATGGGATCTGGAGCAGGTTTGGCTCTAGGCTGGGCTGGGGAGTCTCTGGGGATGGGATCGGAGCAGGTTTGGCTCTGAGGTTGAGCTGGGGAGGTCTCTGAGGATGGGATCTGGAGCAGGTTTGGCTCTAGGCTGGGCTGGGGAGTCTCTGGGGATGGGATCGGAGCAGGTTTGGCTCTGAGGTTGAGCTGGGGAGGTCTCTGGGGCTGGGGCACAGCCTGGCTGCTCTCCTGGGCTCCTGTCCCAGCCCAGGTGCCACCTCTGGGCTCGTTTCCAGCCTCCCTCCCCAGCCAGCACAGGAGGGGATGTCCTCCATCCCTCCTCTGCCTGTTCCTTCCCCCAGACCAGGAATGGCTCCCATCGCTCTCCCTGGGGTTCCTGCAGCTCTCCAAAGCAGGGAGCTGGGGATTGATGGAAATTACAGCCACAGATAACAACAACAACGTGTATTATTTATAGATCACGGAATCCAGGCTCAGAAAACAAACCATAAAGCACAATAAGGCAATTTCCTATGGCTCAGCTCTGACAGGCAGGCTATAACCCTTGGAGGTGTTTGGATGACCGTTCCCAGATCCAAATGAGGCACTGCAGTGCTTCCCAAAGCGCGTTGTGTCCTGATGAATGGGAACGAGCAGACAGCAAGGTTGGGAATGTGGCAATCCGCAGCAGCACTGTTAATTTTCTACAGCTTTGTCATTTACTTGCAGAACCTTAATCTATTTCTTGTATGGCTTTATGGTTCCTCCCTCCACCAGAGCCCCACAGACTGCAATATTCCGCTCAGTGAGCTGAAATATCTGTCGATGGAAAAGCAGCTCCTCATCAAAGCCCTGGCACTGCTGTGGGCTCGTTCTGTGCGCTGGGATTACCTGAGGAAACATTGAATGGGCTAAGAAATAGGCTTTTTTTGTTTAGAGAGAGCAGAAATCAAAACTTGTAAATTAAAAATACAATTTTTCTCGCTTTAATTTAATAAGGTGTTCCACCCTCGCACAAAACTCATCTGCGAGGGGGGAAGGAGTAATCCCTTAATGAGAACCAAAGAAGGGAAAATGCTTTATTTGATGTCTGGGCTCAGCTGCTCTGTCTCTAGGACTGGAGCCTCATCCCCTCTCTTTGCAGTGTGTTTCCAGTCCCTGGACAGCTCCCCGGGATCCCGCAGATCCCACAGCTCTGTCCTGCTTTCCCCCCTCTAAACCCACAGGTTTTTGTGCTCCTTGCAATCCTCCAGGTTGTATCTGATGGGGCTCGGAGCAGCCTGGGGCAGTGGGAGATGCCCGTGCCCATGGCAGGGCGGGGATGGGGATGGGGGAGCTCCCAGGTCCCTCCCAGGCAGGCTTTTCCCTCCTGGCACAGCCCAGGCACAGCTGGCAGAGCCCACAGCGCTTTCACTGCTCACTGCCCCGGGTTCCTCTCCCTGGCAAACACCAATTGCACTTGAAGAGAATCATGGACCGAACTGAGCTGGGAGGGATCCCAGGCTGCTCCCAGGCTGCTCCCAGGCTGCTCCCAGGCTGCTCCCAGGCTGCTCCCAGGCTGCCCGGGACACTTCCAGGGATCCTGGAAGGATCTGCCCTGGGCAATTGCAGCTGTTTCCAAATTCTGAGCTGTCCTTAACGCAGATGCTTCCCCAGCAGGGGAATATCCCAGCCCTGCTGCTGGATCCCGCCCTGCATCCTCAATTTCCATCAGCTCCTCGTTCACAGGGACGTGCTGGCACCAATTCCTTTTTCCTGTTATCGTGCTGGCACCAATTCCTTTTCCCTCTTATCTCTGCGTTTCTGGTTGAAGGCCCATTATTTGCTTTAATCAGTGAAATGAATGTGCTAATGAACTGCCTGATAAGCTTGCCATGGCTAATGTTGGGAGGGTTTTATCTCCTTGTGGGTTTTTTTTTGGTTATTGTTTCTTCCATATCAAATAACTAAATAAATACATTAAAAAGTTGCTGCAGCTGATGGCAGCCTGGTCTTTTGCTTCAGGCAAATCATGAGGATAAATTCAGTTCCAACTGCTTTGATGGGAAGAGGAGTTAATGGGAGTTTCAGTGGCAGTAGGAAGGAGCAGGAGGATCTGGGCTGGCTGCCTGTGCTGTGAGGGAGGCACTGGCACTGCCACCCACAGCTGGGACCCGGCCACGGCGCTGGGACACGGGTTTGGGAACAATTCCCAAGGGTTTGGTGGAACGAGCTTGGCTGGAGGACATCAAGCAGTGTTCCTCTGCAGGAACATGGATGGTCCTGCTCCGTTAGATTATAAACCTGATACTTTATAATATCTAGACCATCCTTGAGGAAACAATAAGCGTTGTATAGACACAGAGAGCTTTGTGTAGCAAACAATGGATGTTGCATGTTTGCCAAAGATGTGAGAAATACAAGCAAGCACAACAAAATCAGAGACTTGCTAAAACCCGCTTGCACATGCCAGCCAATTAATAGGCAGCCAGGTAAACATGATTATAATTAATTAACCAATAAACATTAAGAAATTTGCACATGAACAAGCTGAGCTATCCAATAAGAATTAACCATCAGACACATGGACAAGTGCTGTATTCTATATAATCTGGTTATTGGAGTTGAATAAATGGAGATGGACACGGCATCAGATTGGTGAGCTTGTCTTTCTCTGGGCTCAGCTCTCCACAGGATCCCTCCCCCTCCTCACTGCCGTGCCCCACTCCGCCCAGAACGCTTTGAAGAGCTCCCAAAATGTTCCTTTACTCTCTGTCAGTGGAGATTGGGATCCACAGACACACCAAAAACGCTCAGTGTCTGTGCTCTTGATGGCCCCGACACAACAGAAGAATAATTCCTGCTCGAGGGGGGAAATGTGGGATAACTCAGCTTCAAGGGAGCAGCCTGGCTCTGCCTCTCTGCCTTCCTCCCCCTCTCAGCTGGGAGAGGAGCTCAGGCAGCACTGCTGGGGCCTCAGGAGATGGAGCTGGGTGGGCTCTGCTCCCAGAGAATGGGAGAAAACAGCCTCACGGTGTGCCAGGGGAGGATCAGGCTGGGCAGCAGGAAAACTCCATGGGAAGGATTGTCAGAGATGGAAACAGCCAGTGCAGTGCCCATGGTCCAGTGGGCACCGTGCGTGTGGCACTGGGGACACGGCGTCCTCGGGGTGGGGGAGGTCACTGCTGCCCTGGGGGATCCTGGAGGCCTTTCCAACCTGGAGGATCCTGTGATCCCATCCAGGATGGTTTGGGATGCAGGAATAGGGGCTGTGTGATCCCATCCAGGATTATTTTGGGATGCAGGAATAGGGGCTGTGTGATCCCAGTCAGGTGCTGTGTGATCCCATCCAGTATGGTTTGGGATGCAGGAAGAGGTGCTGTGTGATCCCATCCAGGATGGTTTGGGATGCAGGAATAGGGGCTGTGTGATCCCATCCAGGATGGTTTGGGATGCAGGAATAGGGGCTGTGTGATCCTGTTCAGGATTATTTTGGGATGCAGGAATAGGGGCTGTGTGATCCCATCCAGGATTGTTTTGGGATGCAGGAATAGGGGCTGTGTGATCCCATCCAGGATGGATTGGGATGGCGGGATAGGGGCCGTGGGGTCCCCTCCAGGATTATTTTGGCACGGGGGAATAGGG
>WEZZ01007767.1:0-12311 GCA_013400585.1 Chloropsis cyanopogon | reverse complement strand
TCATTTTGGGACCCCTCCCCATGACAAGGACCACCGACCCATTTCAAAGAGCAAACTACGCATGCTTAATGGCTTTTGAATTAATTAACATGTGAAGCGGGGAATGGGATGTACCACCATAATGAATATGTATTTGTATTTAAGATATTCAATACTTGTATGGATAAAAGGACTCTGTAATCACCTGCAAATCACGGTGTGTATTTAGGAGCTATCCCGCATACCGTCTGACATCCTAAATAAACACACACTTTCTAACTTCAAATTGTTAGAGAGTTTTGCCCATCAACGTCAGATATCGGTACTAGATCAATATCCGTATTTTTTTTAATAAATCCGTGGGAATGGATGGGATTTAGGATTCCCTGATTTGGGATGTCCCAGCAGCCCTGCCATGCCCTGGACTCTCCTGCAGCGTTCCTCGTGCCTCTCCTGCTGTTCTGAGCACAGCACATCCCTGTTTCCCAGACCACCACGGGTGTTATTAAATGAGGACTCAGGAGCTTTGGTTGCACCACCTGAACAGGTAAAGACAGAGCACCCACGGTAAGAAGCCCCTCACATCTTTAGGACGCAGTTTTTATATTGGATTACAGCATTTCCTGGATCCAATTTTAACTGATTTATTGCAAAGATATGAAAGCCCCCCAAGAAGCATCTTCATGGAACAGCCCTTGCTTTTGAATGATGTTTAAAATGAAATGTTCAAAAAGAAATTGCTGTAGTTTTGTTGAGTTTGGAATGAAATCTGTAACGATTTTTTTTTCCCCTGATCCATTGATTTTGGCACTTTGGGATAAGGTTCAATGGACACAGAGAAATTCAGTTAAAGGTTGGAGTTGTTGGTCTTGGAGGTCTCTTCCAACCTTAAGGATTGTGTGATTTGAATTTTTTTTTTTTAGGAGAAGCAGCAGATTCCATTGATGAGAGGGAATTTAACAGCAATAACCCCTGAATTCCCCGTGCTGGGGTATTGGCACTTTGAAATCCACAGCACAGGGTGGAGAAAATAGGAAAATATGTGGGAAAATAAAATTTCCTGTGAAAATGGGCTGATCTTTGAGTATGAAAACATTGTATTGAAGCCAGCTGAACAATCTGCAGACTGAAGTGATGCAGGAGCCGGGTGCATCATTTCATGGAAATTCCTAAATTGGCTCTTTTTGATTCCTTTGTTCACAAATTGTCTCGAAACAGCTCAGGGATTTTCTCAATGAGCTGGGCTTTAGTCACCGTGCCAGTGGGCCTGGTGTGAAATTTGGCAGCTCTGCTTCCTCCCATCCACTGGCAGGATGGAAAATGTAGGATTTCTGCATGAGCAGCTTTACACGGGCTCTCCAAATGTGTTCCCCATTATTGTTATTTAATGTTTGCACATAGCAGGGCTCGCAGGAGTTGCAGGAGGATTCAAATAAAAGAGACAGAATTAAAACGTATTTTCCCAGGAATAGGTAATTTCTGCCTTGTGCAGGGATAACAGCAGGAAGGAGGTGGATAAAATAATGATTCTCCATGTACATATTGATTTTTCTTAATATAAGTTACTGAGCTGAGTGTGAAATATGGGAATTATGAACAATTTCCCTCGTGCCTTTCTCCTGCTTGTTTTTATTTCCTTCCTTTCTGTATTTTCCCCCTTCCCTTCTCTCTGGCAAAGCCTCAGCAGAGCAGAGAACACCAAATTTATTGTGTAAAGCAAAGCCTGGCTTGTACCTCTGGCCAAAACCTCTCTTGTTCTGGATTTATGGTCAAACTGAGGTTTAATCCCTGCAGGATTCCCTCTGTTTGTTCTGAAGGCTGAGCTCAAACCAGCAATTCCTAAGGGGGAAATTCAGGGAAGGATTTTAACTTTATTTAATCTTTGTGGGGGAATGTGTCCAAAAATTGCTGCTGGTTGAAATATAGAGAATTGGAATTTTTTTCTTCCATTCTGTCTGAGGCAATTAATTGTTTGATTACTGACCACAGCTTTTTTCAGGATGAGGTGCAATGTTTCTGTTTGTGCAGACTCGGCCAGCAAAGATTTTAGCTCCTGCTTTGAACAGGGAAACAAAATCCTCCAAGAGGAAATACCTTCCAGGGATTAAATTAAATTATTGTGTGTACTTAAAAGCCTTGAAGGCACATTTAAATTTAAAAAAAAATAGGCAAGCTATTTAAGTTAGTCCAGTCATGGCATCAACTGATACAACTAAATCATTTTTAAAGGAATCCCCCAAGTTTATTATTTCTTACAAGTAATTTTGTGTGTTGGCTCCTGAGATCTGTCAGTTTGTCCCAGGAGCTAAATTCTGCCTGATTCAGGGGAAGCTTGGGAGAAAATTGGAATTAATACATTAATTTTTTATATATTACATGTGTTACAACATGAGGGTGGAGTGAATGGGGAAGAAAATCTCCTGGGTGGGAGGGGAAACCTGCATTAAAGCCCAGCTGAAAGCAGGGATTTGCAATTTGTTCCTATTAACTCCCAGGCAGCTGGAAAAGCTGGATTGATCCAAGCCACTTTAGGGGAAAAACCAATTAATTCCCAGAGATTTCTCTTGTTCTCAAAGCCTGATTCTCTCAGCAAGTCCAGTGAAGCTCAGACAAGCTCAGCTTCCTCCTTTGCTTAAAGTTCCCTGGTGAAATGGGAGAGCCCAAAGGAAAATCCATGTGGGAGGGAAAGGTCGATGTGCTGGGATCTGTCAATAGGCCACAGGGACCCATTGGCTTTCCCTGTAGCCTAGCAGAGTAAATACTAATCACCCTTAATTAATTAACTATGGATTCAGGACTGCAGGCTTTCGTTCCAGAAGCTGCCGAGGAGTTTTTCTGAGGGCTCTGAGGGCACTTTGTCTCTTGCCCAGATTTCCTGTTTGCCTGGTTTGCAGCCAGGAGAGCCAAGCCTGCTCGGGTGAGTTTGCTGGAAATGTGTAAAATCACCTTTTCCCGAGGCTGGGCTGGGCCAGTGCCCCCCTCACCCACCACAGCCACAGGGGCTGGCAGAGAGCAGAGCTCTGGGCAGGCACTGGTGGGACACAGCCTCCAGGCTGCCCCGCTGGGAATGCTCCCAGGTCTCCTGGTTTGCAGGCAGGGGGAATTAAACCCTGCTGGAGCTGATGAGCCAGCAGAGATTTACTGCCCTGGGCTGGATTCCCTGCCCTGACTGGGGCCGTGGGTCTGCAGGGCACCACATCCCTCCAAAGGCAGCTGGGCATGGCCTTGGAGGAGGATCTGCACCATCAGGGGAGCCAGGAATCCCTGATTTCCCGAATCCCTGATTTCCCGAACCCCTGATTTCCTGAACCCCTGATTTCCTGAATCCCTGATTTCCCGAATCCCTGATTGACTTCAGCTCTATTTCCTGACATCTGTCACCCCCAGGGCCTCACAGCCAGGGAAGTTGTCTGACACAGAAGAAGGGGAAAATTCATGTTTTAGGCAAGAGAAGACAGATATCCAGAGAGAAAAGCAGTGGCTTGGCTTTTCCAGCCTCAGTGATTCTGTGATTTCTGTATTCAACATGAATAACTCCAGGATGGGGTGATTTCCCTATTTTGAGATGTCTGCCATTCCCTAACAAAGCACCTTGCACTAAACACCCTGGAAGGCTTAAAACATGATCCATCTTCTCAATGTATTGCAGGAGAAAGTCTCTCTCTGGGAATATTAGTGACTCCACAACTGGAGCAAATAAATTCTGCTTTCCCTAAGTAATGCAGCTTATGGTGCAGATCTAATTTTAGATTCCCTCTGCTGCCCCTAAATCTTTGCTCCGTGTCTTTCCCAGCTTGATGGAAGGGCATATTTAATTATCAGGAGTCACATTTGTATGGACAGATCTTTCATCACCAAAGCATACGTCTTTGGGCTTTGGAACTGCAGAAATCCCATTATTCCTCAGCCTGGAGTAACTGAGCACCCAGAGCACACCTGCAGTGGCCTGGCAGGCGCTGAGCCAGAGCAGGCACGAGGAGGAGCTGCCTCTGCAAGCAGGGCAGTGTGCTGGGGAGATGTTCTCTCAGCTGTGATTCCCAGCCCCTGAAATGTCAGGGAAACCTGGGCCCAGCCAGGCCTGCGGGTTATGATCCATTCTCATGGAATCATGGAAAGGTTTGGGCTGAAAGGGACCTAAAACCCATCCAGCTCCATGGCAGGGACACCTCCCACCATCCCAGGTGCTCCAAACCCTGCCCAGCCTGGCCTGGGACACTTCCAGGGATGCAGGAGCAGCCACAGCTGCTGGGTGTCCAATTAATACAATTAACATTTGTGCATTGCTTCGTGGCAATGTGTCAGACCTGCTGCCCACAGACACGGGCTGCGGCCTGTGTTCAAATACAGGGATGCAGCTCTGGTGGGCCAAGGGGGAGGAAAAGCCTTTTGGAGCAGCCAAAGCTTCCTCTGAGAAGGCTGTGAAGAGCAGGGACTACTGTGCTGGGCCCAGTTTCAGTCCCATGATGGGCCCAGTTTCCAGTCCCCATGCTGGTCCCAGTTTCAGTCCCATGCTGGTCCCAGTTTCAGTCCCCATGCTGGTCCCAGTTTCAGTCCCATGCTGGTTCCAGTTTCAGTCCCCATGCTGGGCCCAGTTTCAGTCCCATGATAGGCCCAGTTTCCAGTCCCCATGCTGGTCCCAGTTTCAGTCCCATGCTAGTCTCAGTTTCAGTCCCATGCTGGTTCCAGTTTCAGTCCCATGCTGGTCCCAGTTCCAGTCCCATGCTGGGCCCAGTTTCAGTCCCCTCATTTCCCCCTGTGCAGTGTCACTTCCAGGGTGAAGTGACATGCCAAAGGCTCCATTAAATGTGAAGCAGTTCCTGCAGACCCAAACCAATCCAGTCCTTGTCTTTCTGATATTTACCTGGAAGGTTTTCCCACTTGAATTCTCATGGCATGTTTCCTACAGGCAGGTATGTTCTGATAATTACTCAAATAACATTATGAAAATCAATCAAACCAATCAAAATCATTAAAAAGTCACAGATTGGACGTTCAGCCCCCCGTCCTGTTCACTGCCTGGCCACTGTTAGAGCCCTGTCCAGTCAGGTCCTGATTATCCTCCAAACACTCTGTGCCAATAACTTCTGCCTCAGCTCCATTGCTCTTCCATTAAAAAGCTGTTCTTGAGTCCATAAATTTATTTTACTCCGACTGCTACATGAAAAGTCATAAACCAATTTATGAGCTGAGAAATGCTCCTCTCACTGCCACAGCAATTTGACATCTGCCAGCTTTCATTCTGGCTCTCCTAAAGCCTGTGTGTGGTCTAGGGGAGGAAGGGGAGCCAGGGAGGAGAGGAACTTCATCCCAAACCCCAGAGGATGTCTGACCCAGCCATGGGATGATCTGCCAGACATCTCACAGGCTGCTCTGCTAGCAGGGCGTACTCCAGTGTTGCACACAGGTGCGGATCTTATAAAAGAAAAATCTTATAAAAGAAAAGCTTTATAAAATCAGAGCCCAAGCCTGTTACTTCTTCTAAGTGCAGCTAAGCAGCTAGCTAAGTTCCCACATGAAAGAACCTTGAGAATGAGAATCCATTTGCATAACAACCTATTCCTGTAAAGAAAAAATAAGTTGCACCTGTAATAACAGAAGATCTGCCCCATGAGAATCCACAAAGAAAAAATGTAAACACCTGTGAATAGACAAAGTCTTGACACACACACACAAACACTTTCTAACCAATAATTGAGTACAAGAGAACTACTGGCCAATTGGAGCTAAACACAAAGCCTGTGAAATTGCATAAAAATGAGTCATGGGAATAAAAAATTGGCTTTTTCTACATGAAGAAACTGAGTCCTGCCTGCTGTACTGCAGGGGTGCCTGCTCAGAGGGGAGAGGGTCAGGGTGGGACAAAGGACACGGCCCCATCACCAGGGGAGAGGGTCAGGCTGGGACAAAGGACACGGCCCCATCACCAGGGGAGAGGGGCCGAGCCCACCCTGCAGTGACCCCTCCTCTGCCCCCAGCTCAGAGGGCAGAGCGAGTTTGATCTGCTGATGTTTGGGGATGGGCAGGGGACCGAGATGTCTCTCCATGTGTCCTGCTGATGACAGTGGCCTCGTTAGGGCCCTGGCAGCTCTAAAGGGCTCTCACTTTGCCACAGCCCTGCAACGCCTTCCTCAACATCCAAGCTACCCCTGCATCACTGAGAGGGAGCAAAAAGCAAAAGGAGGGTGTGGGTGTGAGATCCCAGTTCTGGTCTCTTTTAATCTCTCCTGAGCTGTCAGTTATTTCTGCTCAGTTTGCACCTCCTGCAAGAGCTGGTGCTGCTGTTTATGAACCATCTCTCAGACTTCACCGTGGTCCAGACCCCTCCAAGCTCTGCTCCACCCTCAGCCTGTGCCATGCTCAGTTCCTCCTCTCTAAAAACCTTTAGGATTTTCCAGCTGCAGGACTGGATCCCCCTTTACACCCCCAAAATCCTCCCCCAGACCCTGGGCACCCCTACACCGACTCATCAGCGTTTCCCTTCTCAGACCTGCAGCCAGCCCGACCCCTTTTCCTCCTCCAGCAGCCCGTGCTCAGCATTCAGCCTGATCTCACCCTGCCCAGCCCAGGGCTTTGCCCTCAGGTCATTCACATTTGATTCTGTTCCTGCTATTTTGGTCTTTTCAGCCTCTCTGTGCACAGATTTGAAGGAAGCTCAGGCAGGGTCATCACCTTTGAGCACAGGGTGGAAATGCTGATGTCCTGCTCACCCCACAGCCAGGGCAGTGCAGGCTGCAGCCCTTCCCATCCCACCAGAGCCCTCCTCTGCACAGCTCTGCTTCATTTCCAGCAGGGCTTGAAATAAAATACAAATGGCAAGCACGGAAAACATCACGGCCAGACTTTGGGAGATTTTGGAAGGCAGAGGAAGCAGAGCTTCAAAAGAATCATGGAATGGGTTGGGAAGGACCTTAAAGATCATCCCTGCCATGGCAGGGACACCTCCCACTGTCCCAGGTGCTCCCAGGCCCAGTGTCCAGCCTGGCCTTGGGCACTGCCAGGGATCCAGGGGCAGCCCCAGCTGCTCTGGGCACCTATGCCAGGGCCTGCCCACCCTGCCAGGGAACAATTCCTAATTCCCAATGTCCCATCCAGCCCTGCCCTCTGGCACTGGGAGCCATTCCCTGGGTCCTGTCCCTCCATCCCTTGTCCCCAGTCCCTCTCCAGCTCTCCTGGAGCCCCTTCAGGCCCTGGAAGGGCTCTGAGGTTTCCCTGGATCCTTCTCCTCTCCACGTCTCCAACATCCCCCGAGGGCAGCGCAGGGGCAGCTCCCAACTCTGCTCCCCGGGGCCAGGACAGGACCATCCCCTGCAGAAGGAAACCCCAACACAGCTGAAGCTCCTTCCCTGTGATCCGAGCAGAACAAGGCTCTGAGGTGGTTGGGCACTCTGTCAATGTGTTGTAAAAAACCCACAAAAGCCAGGGAAACCAGCGTTCCTCCATCTGTCATTCTGTTTGTGGTGTTCTCTCATTGCCGTGGCTGCTCTTTGCATGTACCTAATTTGTCTTTATTACCACAGCAAAGCAAGGCTGATATTTACACTTCCAGCAATGCATACAAGAGACAAATAAAAAAATAAATTAAAAAAAAAAAAAGCTGGCTTTTGACTCATAATTAGACCCTTTTTTGTAGTCAGTGCAACAAGACATCAACATTTTCTTGGTAACATCCCCACTGGAAACTGTAATAGCATTGCCAATCATCAATAACTGCTCTGGAGCTCAGTGCCTTGGAAAGCATGCCGAAAATATTTGTGTTTTAATGATAAGATACAAGTTTAAATTTAATTTAAATTAGTTGCAATCCACAGCCAAGGCTGCAGGGACATGAGTATTCTACTTTGTTTAGGTAGCATCCTATCTTAGGGAATAAATATGGGGTTTAAAGGTACTTAAGTGCTTGATTCTTCTTTATTTCACCTGGAATCATGAGACTAAATCCCTTAAGGGCTTTAATATACTTCCTAATTTATTATTATCAATGCAATTCAGTAATCTGTGAAAAGATTATAAAATTCTCACATTAAAAGCCCAGGTTGTTTGCAGGGGAACCTTTTCCTCAGGGCAGAGTCACCTCTGGCTGCACTTGGCTGTAAATAGAGTGCAGTGTGGGGAGCACTTTGGAGTGTGAAGGGTTTTACAGGGATCCTACAACAAATCTGACTGCAAGAGCAAAATTACTGCCAGCTGCTGGGCTGGATGGCTGCTTGTAAAAGCTCGGGAAACACAGCCTGGCCCTGCTCCCACCTTCATGGGAATTTCTGGAATGCTACAGGACATAAAATAAAGGGCAGCTCAGAGGAGAGCACACAGCCCGGCTGGAGGGAGGTCCTGGGGTGATCCCAGGAAACCCCCCAATATCAGGTCTGAAATCCCCAAACACCAGGTCTGAAATCCCCAAACACCAGGTCTGAAATGCCCTAAACCAGGCCTGAAATCCCCCAAAACAAGGCCTGAAATCCCCAGCACCAGGTCTGAAATGCCCTAAACCAGGCCTGAAACCCCCCAACACCAGGTCTGAAATCCCCCAAAACCAGGCCTGAAAACCCCCAAAACCAAGTGTGACATCCCCCAATACCAGGTCTGAAATCCCCAATATCAGGTCTGAAATCCCCCAAAACCAGGCCTGAAATTCCCCCTAAACCAGGCCTGAAATTCCCCCTAAACCAGGTCTGAAATCCCCAAACACCACATCTGAAATCCCCCAATATCAGGTCTGAAATCCCCTAAACCAGGCCTGAAATTCCCTAAACCATGTCTGAAATCCCCTAAACCAGGTCTGAAATGCCCCCTAAACCAGGTCTGAAATGCCCCCTAAACCAGGTGTGAAATCCCCCTAAAACCAGGTCTGAAATTCCCCCTAAACCAGATCTGAAATCCCTTAAACCATATCTGAAATCCCCAAACANAGGTCTGAAATCCCCCAAAACCAGGTCTGAAATCCCCCAAAACCATGTCTGAAATCCCCCCTAAACCAGGTGTGAAATCCCCCCAAAACCAGGTCTGAAATCCCCTAAACCAGGCCTGAAATTCCCTAAACCAGATCTGAAATCCCTTAAACCAAGTCTGAAATCGCCAATACCAGGTCTGAAATCCCCCAAAACCAGGCCTGAAATGCCCCAATAACAGCTCTGAAATCCCCCAAAACCAGGCCTGAAATCCCCCAAAACCAAGTGTGGAATCCCTCAATATCAGGTCTGAAATTCCCCAAAACCAAGTCTGATATCCCCTAAACCAGGGGTGAAATCCCCTAAACCAGGCCTGAAATCCCCCAATACCACGCCTGAAATCCCGTGGGTCTGTGTCCTGCCCTACAGGGTGACTGTCCCTGAATGTCACCTTCAAACAGAAGCTCTCCTTGTCCGTGGTGCTTCCCCAGTGCTGAGGTGTCTGAAAGTGTCAGAAATCTCTGAAATATGCATTTCAGTGCTGTTGCTTTTTGTCCCCTTTTATTAGAACCCAAAGAAAAGGTGACATCTGCTCCAGCGTCTGTATTTTAATCACCTGTGAAAGGCAGAATTAACCTGCAGCTAATGAGACTTGACAGTTTTACTAATATTAGAAATGGGATTGAAGGAGGAACAATTCCCACGTACCTTCTATAGATCTTTGAAATATATACTGGAAATATGTTCTGGAAAATATGACTGCAGCTCTCAAACCGTGCCCATCATTTCCTTGATAACAGACATAAAGTTCTCATTTTCTTGTCAGCAATTAATCAGCAGCCTGATAAGTGGGTGTGCTGGAAAAGGGAACTCAGAGCAGGCAGGTGACACACAGAGACTAAAACACACAGAGCTGTGGGAAGTTCGGGAGAAAAACATTCAATTATGGCCTTCAGCTGAAGGAGGGCAGGGCTGGATGGGATTTTGGGAATTAGGAATTCTTCCCTGGCAGGGTGGGGAGGAGCTGGGATGGAATTCCCAGAGCAGCTGGGGCTGCCCCTGGATCCCTGGCAGTGCCCAAGGCCAGGCTGGACACCGGGGTTTGGAGCTCGTGGGACAGTGGGAGGTGTCCCTGGATGGGCTTTAAGGTCCCTTCCCACCCAAACCAGTCTGGATTCTGTTGTTACTGGAAAACCCCCAGTGCTGATCCCTGTGTCCCCGCAGCCCTGGCTCAGCTCATCTCCATCACCAAGGCAGCTGTGCTTTGGCACCTCTGAGCAGAGCCACCCCAGGGCCACCTCCAGCCAGGGATTCAGCCTGTTAAAAGCCAGCACGAACTTTACCAAAGTCCTTCCTGCATTGCTGAGGGGTAACAGCCCTGAGCACTTCCAACCCAGCCCTCAGAGCTGGGGTGCTGCCCGCCCAGGTGGGCTGGGAGCTGTGCCTGGGCTCTGGGAGGTGCCAGTGCAGCCTCAGAGAAGTGCTGCTCGACTCCCATTTGCTGTAATTGCAGGGCTAATTGAGAAGAAAGACTAAACAGACAGGTCAGATCTCCTTCTCCAAGTAATTATGTGTGATTTATACAGTGGGTGCAGCAGCACAGAGACAGAAGAGTATGTAAATCCCGGAATGATTTCCTGGAGAAAACGATTATAAGGTTAACAGGAGCTTGGCAGCCTAAAATAAGAAATTATTTTAAACCCCGTGCGTTTGGGGAATTACCTCTCCCATGGAAATGTAGATCCATCTCGTTAGAGGCAATTTGGGAAGCAGAGAGGCTTTTTGATTACTGTAAATGGCTCTGAGAGAGAAGCAGCTGGTGGCTGGTGTGGGTGACACGCTGTGCTTGTGGTGCCAGGCTGTGCTCGTGGTGCCAGGCTGTGCTCGTGGGTGCCAGGCTGTGTCTGGCTGGCCAGGGCAGGACTTGGAGCCACTTCCCTCTGCCCCACCCCTCAATAAAATATTCCTGAGGAAACAGCAAGTCCAGGGAGCTGCAGGCACTTCACCCTCTCAGCACTGAACACTCTGCAGACAGAAATTCCTGGCACACCTTAAACCAGGAGTTTTTACCCCTGAGCCACCACAGCTCCCCCGTTCATTGATGTTCTCCTCACACACCCAGGACTGCAGGAACCCTGGGCCAGGATCACACAAGAGGGCTCAGAAAAGATTGCAGGGAGGTGTTGGGTGGGCCAGGGAAGCAGAGGGAGCTGGGGGAGAACACCCGTGGGATGGACGGGGCACAGCACACCCCTGAAATCCCACTCTGCCCATGCACTCTGAGATTCTCTCAGCTGCAGCTAAAGGGAAAGCCTGAAGAGTTCCAGAAGGTTTGCAGAAGATTTTCATTCCCCCAGAGCTCTGGATCAAGGGATGCTGCTGATGCTGCCTTCAGGTCTGAAAACTGGGAGGGGTAGAGAGGGAAAAATGTTGCTCATGAATTGTAAGGTTTGTTTTGCCTTAAAAAAAGATCAGTGAGAAAGCAATAAAGCCCTCAAAGGATATTCCTGTGCTCTCAGGAGGGGGTTTCTGTGAGGAACTCCCTGGAGTCAAACCACACTGGCTTGGAGCAATGTGTGCACCCGGAGCTGGGATTTGCTGTGACCCAGAGAAGTGGGGAAACCTCAAAACAAAAACCCTCTCATATTCCCTCTGTGGGTTTTCCCTCTGTGCCTACAAGAAATTCTTCAGTGCTTGGTGAAGTCTGTGCCTAGGGGTGGAATGGGGTTGGAATTAATTGTAGAATCCTGGAGTGGTTTGGGTTGGAAGGACCTCAAAGATGACCCAGTGTCACCTCTGCCATGGGCAGGGACACCTCCCACTGTCCCAGGCTGCTCCAACCTGGCCTTCAACTTCATTTCTAAATTTTTCAAGGAACTGGAAGCAAATTTAGGAAGAGAACTGAGAGCAAGACTTGCCAAATCCCTTTGCTCCTGTATAGTTTTGTAGCCTCATGGTAAAATGGGAATAACATTTGTAAGACCCTTTCCCATCCCTGGACTGAAATGGGCTGATGGGAGCTAAATATGAAGATGTTCTCTCTTTCTCTCTCACTTTAGAAGGGGCACTCTGCTTTGGGGGAAGTTTTTATTGAATTCTCGAGTTCTGGAATGCTCAGCTCCAAGATTTTTTTTATTAAACTCATCTGTCAAAATCGAAATCCTTTCTGGAGAAGACTGGGTTGTAAAGGACATATCGGATGGATGTGTGAATATTATGTCCATAAATGTTTGTTAGGAAGATTATTCCCAGCTGATATGACAAAGAGATGAGAAATTAGATCACAAATCTCATTAACGACCCAGACACTGAAGGAGAAATGAAGCCAATTAATGTTGATGGGCCCTGTCAGGAGAATGTCATGGCTCTGCTCTTCATGCCAGTCACACACCCCGAGCTGAACAACCTCAGCAGCAGGGCTGGGGGATAAGGGTGGAATCCTGGGTG
>WEZZ01007765.1:118650-142176 GCA_013400585.1 Chloropsis cyanopogon | reverse complement strand
AAAGCATGCTTTTGAATTGTTCTTGGTATTATTTAGTAGTCTGAAAATAGTACACTTATTTTTGAAATAAAAATCAGGTACAGTATAAAGAGTTTTGGGTTCTTTAATTTAGTTATAAGACATTTCAAATAAATTCTTATTATAGGTTTCCTCTTACCTTCTGAAGAAGCATAACAGAGGCATTCATCTCATCTCATTTTACACAGATAGAATGTCAACAAGTTCACCTACTTTACTTGTATAACTTCCTATTATTTTCAGTAAGACATATGGGCATTTCCAGAAAGCATCTCATCCCAATGAAAGATGCAAAATGAGTCAGATGAGTCACAGCAGCAAAGTCTATTCCTGTGAACAGTTGCCAAAGGAAGCCTTGGTCAGCAATTCAAGTGCAGAATTCTAATGTGTAAATAACTAAAGAGAGATGAAACATATTCAGGAAGTTTGGTGACACCAGCAGCCAGAAAAAAAAGGGGACATCATGAATAATAAGAGACTTTGGAAAGCAGGATGGAGGGGTTTTCACATGACAAGAGTTTCAGGAAGGAACAAATCTAGGAAAGAAAGTTCATATTTAAGTTCCTGAGATGAGGAGTTCAAGCCACAGATGACAAATGCAGAAAATGGCCATTGAAGTTTCATGTCAAGCAGCACTGAAACAAAGGAAATGAGTAGCCTAGAAATATGCTCAAAGAAAAATGTGAAATGAAAAAATTGGGATAAAATGGACAAGTATCCCTTTGCTAAAAACAGGGAGACTGGGAATACCTTCTATTTTACTCCTTTCAAGGGAAATGATTTATGCTCTTCTGTAAGGTCTGCTGGAAAGAAGAAAGCAAAGAGGCTGGAGCTCCTCTGCCCCATCAGTACCACTTGCTGAACTCCCAGGCCTGAGGCAGAGTAGCAACTTTGATCTTATGCAACTTCCCTTTCAGTAACACTGCTACCTCTAACCTGAAACCCTTAGTCACTTTAATAACAGCCTCAGCTCTCTGATTTGCCCTAAAACTCCTTATACTCAAAGGGAGTGTTTTTCACCTTTGGCTTTCTCTGTGGTCAGCTACATTATTTCTGTAATAACAGTCTTTATCAAGATTCTGATTTTGATCCAAATTTTCTGTCACAGTTGTGCACTTATTTCCTTATGTGGGCTTATTTCACATCCTTAATATTAATTAAATGCAGAGGAGTAGTTTTTTTCACATTAATTTCTTTTCTCCGATTTGTTCCTTTCTTTCTTCTCCAGTAATTGCAGTAGGATTAACTGCATTGTTAGAGTTCTGAATACAAATAAGAGGGTTTTTCCCTTTCTTTGCCCTGATACGTTTCTATTACTGCAATCACAAGCATTGTTAACAACATTAAAGCCCACAGCAGATGTGAACCAGGCTATAGTGAGAGAATATTTTGATTCCACAAAAAGGTTCAGTGCTGAAACATGATGTTCTTGCTTCCCAGCTATTACAGGGCAAACTAGCATGCACTTTTGAAAGTTAATATCTAATTTTCTAGATGTCTGCTGTTTTCATTCTACTTCAATATAGAAGGCAATGAGAAGGGATTTTGCAAAGATTACTACTGGGCTCATTATTATTGCACAAGTAATTCTGGAAAACAAAATACCAAAACTCAGCTGACGATGACATAGTTATACAATAAACTTGGCTGCCCAGAACTCAGAGCTTGGAATGAGCCCCTAGAGGGGACCTCAGTCTCACACCCTTACAATGTAAATAAGCCCAACTTATCTTTTATGCTATGGCTTTAGTTGTATTGCAAAATGGGATTTATGTAGGAACTGAAGGGTTACGCAGTCTTTAACCTCTCTTTTTACCCCATGTTTTGAAGACAAACTAGGCCAGGAGTGACCACTGAAAGCTGCCATCTCACAGCTGCAGAAGCCCTTCAAAATATGTTGCCTGAAAGCAAGTAGAAATCCTGCCAGGCATAAACTAGGTCTCTGTCAGGCATGAGGCTATGGGCAATTTAATGGTCCTGGTGCCTGCAGCCTGAGCACTGCTGTCCACACAATCCAGACACTCACAGGTGTCCTGTGTGGCATCTCTCAACTCACCCAAGTTGCTCCCTCAGTTATCCTGCAGGCAGGGAATAAAGCAAAGTGGAATGACTTCTGTAATACTGCAGAAATTGCCAATATATTTGTACTTGTGGAGGGACTTGCCTCTATCAGAGGAGACAAATGAAGCTGCTGGTTCCAGGACAGAAGAAAGGAGATTCCTTCTTACTGGGAAGACATCCTACAAAAAAAGGAAGTTCACTTTGCCCTTACTTTGGCTAGAGGTGATTTTCTAAATCAGCTGGATGACCATGACCTGGAACCATGTTTGAATTTCAAGATGAAAAAGTCTTTGAAGTTTTCTAATATATGCAGTATTTTGTTTCAATTATATTCTAACTCTTATCCAGCCTCAATAGTTTGATGACCATAATATCCACCTGAAATGTACATTGACCTTTCAAGGACGAGGCTAGAGAAATCGTGAGTAACCAGCAGTTAATAAAGAGTAGAGAAAATTAAAGGAAAAAAAATCAAACAAAAAGTGTTAGAAACCCATACAAAATCTATAAAGCTGCATTAAAGAATTGCATGAAAATTGAGCCAAGTTTAAACCAGAAAAAAACATTCTGTAATATGTTCTCTACCACAAGTGGGTACAAGCTTTGCATGTTCAGTAACCCTGAATTACTGTTTCCTTCTCTAATTAAGGAAAAGAGCTTTCTAGGGATGTCCTCAGAACATTACAAGATGCTCTGAGGAGATGCCAAATCATAGTGAAAATATGTTTGTTCCCAGTGTGAGTACGAGCACTTGAGAACACAGTTGTTTAGAGGAACAGAGATATCAGATGCTGGCACAAATGGTTTCTAATTCCTTCAAATAATTAGGCAGCCATAGATGTTTTAGTCTAGGTCAATTCTTTCAAACACTCAAACCTAACAAATTTAATAAAGTCGAGGGCCTCTATGAAGAAATATTTACATGACCACAAACAACCCAGTTACTGTATTTTCAGAAGATACCTTTCCCACTTTCCAATGGAGCTGAGCCAGCAGGATGTGTGCACACTCATCAGTCCACTGAAAAGCAGAGCAGTGCTGATGGATCCCTTCCTTGTTTTGACAGCATGCTTTAAGCAGAGGCTTAGTTATCTTACTTGTGACATAGGTCATAAGATAATCTTTTCCCTCATGTAGGATAAGAGATCTCATATAAGCAGAAGAGGTTGAGGTTGTGAAGGACAAAAACATATTTGGTAGGTGGCAATGGTAGAGTAGGAAACCAAAATATTTGATTTTCAGCTCAATAAAACTTCTTCACTGGAAGCATTATACAGTAAAGACCATCTTTCTAATTCTATATTTACCTACCTCCAACACATTTCCCCCCCTTATCCAAGGGCCTTTCCTTTCAGAGAAAAAAATTTGTACATGAACTAAAAATTATGAGATAAAAATATTTCTGGGGAGAAAGTGTGCTGTGCTTGTTACACAAACAAGCACTACACACTGACTCCCAAACACGAGATGTGATATTCAGGTGATCAGGAGATATGAACTCAGGTTCATTGGCAATGCCTTCATGAAAGAGAGAGCTGAAAGAGCCTCTCACTGCTACCTGTGCAAAAGAGAAAAAGTTCATGTAAATTATGTACTTTACTTCTGTCTATAATAAATATAAGTGAGAGCAGAATAAAGCAAAAGGTGTGCCCCTCCCCATAAGAAGATGCCTCAGAAGGCCTGTGAGCCCTTTATCTCCCTCACATAAGCTCACATTTTAATGCCACAAGGCATACATTAAATTAAGGATTCCTGTCTGTGCAATTATAGCATTTTAAAGAGTTTGTTCAGCAGTTGTTGAAAATAAGTATCAGCCACTCTGGGCAATTAAATTTCATAGCTCAAAACAACAGAAGCAGCTTTCTCCATTAGTACAAGCAGTAGGGAATCAGATATTATCTGAACTTGGGAATTATTCTTGCTAAGGGAAAACTGGAATGGCCATTGTCTCTAGCCAAATAATACTATTATTTTTTAAAGAAATATTAATTGATTTTATATACTAGAAGGATGAAGAGTTGCCAAAACTGTTAGCTGCTCCACATGCCTAAATATATTAGAAAATATATTTAGGTTTTCAGGAATAAGAACTTTCATCACCTATTTGTATCATTCCCAGTACAACCGAGCTCTGGTGCCTGTTGACGGGCCCTGAAGCCTACTGTAAGGCTGATTATTCTACCAGTGTAATGGCAGAAAATCTAGTAGGGCTATCATGTTTCCTGAATTTTCATCATCATAACAGAACAGGAACTTCAATGAAACCAGCTAGATCCTTCCCAAACCACAGGTTTTCTAAACATTATATATTGTTTAAAATTATTTGGTTGATCAACAAAACAAAGTCACCATATGTTTTTTTCATATTCAATAGCTCTCCAGATGGGATGATTAAAAATGTACTGTAATTACATGACGTACAAAAATCAACATTATTTACATTAATTGCATGAAACCATGACTAATACAGCAGAAGGTGTCAGAGATGCTTTCTGGCATCAGCTACTAATTTGTGATCCAGAAAGACACATGCAGTATCTATCCAGCCTTGTGTAACAGTTCCACGTGTCACATCATCTTTTGGAAAACACCTAAGGCGCACACAAAAAGATATGGCATGCACAGTTTGAGTCACAGAAAGGTGAGATCTTGGACAAAAAGCTACTCTAAAAATAAAAATGAGGTATAGGATCTCAGTACCTGCTCAACCCCAGGGGGAGAAAAAGAAGAAAAAAGAGGTATAGAAGGCCTCTGGTCGCCCATAAGTCAGAACTGGCAAAGCAGTAGAGACTGCACAAGTGAAGTAACATGTGCCCCAAAACCCAGAGTGATAGTGGGAATCCTGAGCTCCTGAACTGCTCTGAGGAAAAGGCTCTACAGAGATGTGGGTGCTTAACACATTTATCTCTATAACTCTTAAAATTTTTCTAAAACTTTGCTCTCCATAGACCAAAACCATATCCTGCAGTTTATAAGGAGGGCCAGGGCTGCCTAAAGTTGCTGCACTTGTGCCCTCACACGGCTCCTGCAGGACGCTAGGATATCGCAGCCTGAGCTTGGATCACTTGTCACCCTCGTGACCTTAAATCTCAGAGCAATTCCAACTCCTACATCAGGTACCTATGACACATCACCTGAATATAGCTCTTTGTTCCCACTCTTAGCACACCTTCAGATTTACAGGCTCTCAGTTCATATCCACAGCGCACTCTGTCACCGCCTGCCCCTGACAGGGAGTACAGGAAGAAACATTTCCTATTGTACTGTTTACATCTTAATCTTGCAATTTGTACTTTTTTACATTTGTTGTACTCTGGGCATAAAGATCAAGCCAAGAATACTTAATTTTTTACAAGAGAGTGCCTCTTGTGTTTTCCCTATAATTTCAGGCTAATAGCTATTCTGCAAAATTTACCGATTTAGTCTCCCTGTGCTATCTTAGGATTTGCATACATAAGTCTTATCTCTTTTAATGGTTCTGGGAAGGATGTGCATAAATCCCCACATAGAGAGATGAAATAATGTGACTCATAAGGGTTATTTATTTCACACTGGAAAACGTGTTACAGCTATTGCAATAATCTCTACAGCTCTGATTTGGCATATGAAAGAAAGAGGCCCTCCATATAGTGCTGTGTAACTTCATTTAATGATTACTGTAAAATCAAAAAAACCTTTGCTATCAAAAAAAAAGTGATTTCAAACACTTCCTATATATTATAATGTATATTTTGACTGCTAATTAGTAATCATTTTTTCTACATATGTACAACATTATTTTCTTTATATTATCTTTCATACAGTCTGTGCATGCCATTTTAAGTTAATAAAATTAGACTCCTGTAATTATTCTTCACAGAATCCAGGGATAGTATTAATAGTTCCTTCAAATTGTTCTTCCAGACAATGCAATTTCTTCCAGTAAAATGTACAACATGTTCTCATTGAACATTTCATTAACTACTTCCCTTAGTGCTCTTTGGAGTGCCATGTTTACTATGGCATCTGTGTATTTGTGAAATATTTAGAGCATTGCTTTCAATTATTCATATTTGGTGTTGATATATGGATTTTTCATCTTTTATTGAGTTGCAAAATCTTATGTATGCATTGAACCATAGGTATGTAGTACTCACTTGAGTTTCTACTATAATCTGCCCATTTCTTTCTATGTGAGTAGATGAAAAATGTGGGTCAAGGGTAACTCTTAGCCAAGTGGCAGTGAACAGTGAAAGCTGAACCTATCTGATCTGGTAGATGTCTGTAATCACATGAGCTGAAATTGCTGTGGATCAGATGTCATTCTATTTGAATATTTGGAGAATCAGCAAAGTGAACTTGCTGCTAGCTGATAAAGATTTGTTAACTACTGTGGTTAATTTTTAACTGAGGGAGGAGGTCTAAAGGTATAGCAAGTTATTAAAAACATGTTTTTTTAAAAGTAAAATGCCTTTCTGGTTTTCAGTATCTGATGACAGCAAATCAATACCTTAGGGTCTGTTCATATATTCATGGATTCAATAAATACACATTCTTGAACTTTAGTCTGCAGGCTATCTAACTTCACTAGGAAGCATGGTTAATAGGGCTTAGAAAAACAGTGCAGACTGAAAACATTTTCTTTTCTGAAAAGCAAAGGGGTGTTACCCCTTGCCCTTAATGAAGATAGTTGTTCAAATATTTAAGTTTCTGAATGGATTCTGAGAGCTTAACCAGTAGATGCCTTAATCCCAAGTGTGCCCCCATCCATGTTACAACATCCCAAACAAAGACTTTCGCAGGCATTCAGAAGCAGAGGAAATTTTCAAGTTAGACTTTAGCAGAGATGTGAGCTCCAAAGTGGGAAAAGGAGTAGAGGATCTTTGAGAAGCAAAGCAAAAGAGACAAAGAAGTAGTCAGAAAAAGCACAGAGGATCTCTGGGAATGAGCGAGAAGCATCTGAACTCACTGGTAATGGAGACAAAGGCATCTCTCTGAGCTCCACCTCAACCTTGCCTGGTGCTGGAGGGCGTGTGGCCACACTGCAATGTCCACCTGGCACTGCAGCCCTGCTAGGATGTCCCACTTGCCACTTTTCCTCAGTTCTGTGACAGCTCATCAGCAAGGTGGGACATCTGCCCAAGCAGGCCCCCCCAGATATTTGTAATTAGGGCTTATATCAGGGAAATGGATCCTGAAAGCCTGGGATCCTGCAAGCTGTGGGGGATGCCAAGGGACATCCATGCTTTCACCCCAACACATAGGCACAGGGTGTCAGGCAAATGTCACTAGATATTTGGCTCAGTTTCAAAGTCCTAGCAACACTAGAAGGTTTTCCATGATAGGCAGGACTTAGAGAATTTGCCAAAATTTTCACAGGACAGGGGTGCCAGTCTCACCAAGCAGCACATTTTTGAGCAACTTCAAGTGCTGTGTGGTACATGTGAAGGGAAACTGTGGAAAGCAGGAAGGAAGGACCTCGGACCAAGGTAGAGAAGAGCCAGCAGTTGTCCTGTGGATTGTCATCTAGGATGTAAGTAGAGTGAAGGCATTTCTGTAGTGAGGCAGGATTTGATAAGATTGGATTTATTCTGTATGATCTGATTTGAATAGGTGGTGGAATCCTGCTACTCTTTTTGGCTTCAATATTTAGATCAGGGATAATGTATTATGTGGAGTGACAAGCTGTGGATTGAAAACAGAATTTGTAACAACCATTTTCCAGAACACTCCTTGGATGCAAATGCTTATTTTGATACACCTACACAAAAAGAGTCATCTCCATAGAAACCTCATGAACCTTATGTCTTAAATAACTACTTTAAAGGACTCATCTTGAGAGTTATTGAGGACACTCAGCTCTTGCTGTGTCCCAAAATAGCAATAACTCTGTAAACTGCAGTGCTATTTTCCACTGTGTATTAACAAAAGTGTAGACATTCAACTCAGATTAATGTAAAGAGTTCAATATTTTAATAAACTGAAAAATAAATCTCTTTACATGTTCAAATCTTCTTTAACTTATTTTGTATATTTTTTTTCATCTGAGCACATTCAAATAATGCGTATGCAAACTTAAGTGATTTTCCGCTGAATTAACAATTTAGATATTGGTCTCAGATAGTCAAAATTTTCTCTATAGTCAGGAGAGAGAATAGGGTACCTGCAGATAAATATTCTGCCTAGTTCGTATTCCTTCTTCTCACAGAATCCAGAGTAAACCCTAGTGGTTAACACGGAGGATATGCCTCACTTCTGGATGGTGAAATTTAGGCAGGATGAATTCTGTTTCTTGTGCTGGTCAACTGCTAGAGCCCTTGCATCCATGATCCTAGTAAAACCAGAATGTTTCATCCTGCTAACTTTGCTCAATTCCTATAAAAATCCAGTAAACAAATTTACAAGTCCTTGTAAATTATGTGTAAAATAATATTCAAATACCAGCAGTAAATACACGTTGCAAGTAGATAGGATTCTTTACAAATCTGTATTACGAGATCTTGGTTGTGGGAAAATTAAGCAGCATATTCAAATCATTTGTGTATCACTGTTTACCAGTTATGAATATATAGTCTTGAAAACAGATAGAATTATGTTCTTCCTGACAGTGAAGTAATGTAATACAAGGCCCTACACTACAAGGTAACAAAAAGTGAAGTGGAGTGTTCCTGTTGTCTTCAGCAGAGTACAACTGAATATTGCTGGCTGATGGGTTCAGCATGCTCATTCAGGATGTACTGACATGAGAAGTAATGGGAAATCGTAGGATGAAGTTTCCTTTTATAGAGGTTGCAAAGAACTGTCACGACTGAGCTTTTATTTCTCCAAAAGCCACTTTGTGCTTTGGCCAGTAGCTTTGTGACATCTTATATTACTCATACTATGATACTAAGTACTATTAGCTCAAAATGTCTTGATTAAATGCCATGCCTTTCACAGTAAGCTAAAAAAGAAAACCATCCTTCTGATTGCCATTTGTAACTCTGTTAACAGGTATCCTCAGTTAATACTGATATCAGGTGATTATCCTCAAGCTCCTCAACTACTCTGAGAGTTTAATCTTTCAAAGTGGAGATTTTCCTTAGTCTGGAAGCAGAGTGAATCATGCTAAAGTCAAATCTTACAGTGCAAAGTGCCTGAACAGAAGGAAGGCTGAACAGAGTGGGTAGCATTAGCAACACTGGGCAAGAGGTGCACGGTAAAAATAACCTGGGCTGTATTTACTGCAATGGCTTCTCCCTGGTTCCTGGAGGCCTAGAGAGGTTCTAGAGCATTGTGCCTTAAATAACCTGTGCAGTAATCTCTTAAAGGAGCCTTGAGTGATCAGATCAGACCATAATGCTTTGAGACTGGATTCACTATCTCTATGAGGGGATGCTCTGTGTCATGTAGATTTACTAGCAAAGGTCAGCTTTTGTTTTAGTTTTAGATCTGTGCTCTATATCCACAGCAATGTGTAAACATACCTGAAGATTTGCAAACAGTTCATGGCCCAAATGGTAGTATCAGAGGATCACTGAATACACTTTTTTGGGAAAGACCTCTGGAGGCGATCCCAGTGCTGCCCAAAGCAAAGTTAATTTCAAAGCTTGAAACAGGTTTCTCAGAGTTATGTCCAGTTATGTTCTTTTTAAAAGAAATACCAAGGATGAGACAGCCTCTTCAGACAAGATGCTGCAGTGCATGATGACTATTATTGTGAAGTTTCCATTTCAAAGTAAATAAAAGTATAAAAATGAAGAAGATTAAGCTTTTTCACTGGCCACCTCCATGAAACAAAAGCAAAACAAACCTTTTGTTTAAAACCAGTTTAATTTTCTGTTCCTGAAAACCCACACAGCATAAACCTGAATCAGCTAAAAGGAATGTAATACTCTTTCTCAAGGAAAAATGAACAAGATTTGTAAATAGGTACAGAATTGAAGACTGTCTCAGATTTACTTATCAGCAAGGATTTCCCTCAAACTCCATCCTAGAGTCATTACTCAGGAATACTTCCCGCAGTGACAGTGTCACTAGTCAACAAGTATCAACCTCCCTGGGAGAAAAATGGAGCAGTTGTGCCATGAAACCATGAGTTCAGAAAAGAGAGGAATAAAATAGATATCTGCTTGGGATTAGAGGGCACTGGAGAAGCAAGTGTTGGTGATAGGTATGCAGGAGCTTATCACTGTAATATCCAAGCAATTTTGGAACATATGATCATTTAATGCAGCCTTTATTTTAAATGATGTAATAAAATGTACAATTAGGAAGAGATTTTTTAAATTAACTTTTGATTTGATTGCCTGGGACTTTTCCAAGGATCTCATTGACAAGCCCACTTCAAGAAAGTATTGAGCACTGGGAATTTGGAGTTGCCCATCTCTTTCTATTTGTTGAGAGCTATACATCCAAAACCACTATTCACTTTATATACAAAGAGAATTTAGTTTGCATGCATCGGAATACCTGTCAATTTGACAAAAAATACTCTTACTGGGCAATAATGCCCTTTATGAGGAGCTTCAGGCATCTTCTCCCACAAACAGCCACTCTTTTAACCCAGACGATAGCAGCCTTCCACAATCCCCCACAAATCCAGTCAATAGGTAATGTGATGTGTAACAAGACACTAAGGTGTAAAGGGAAAAGGCTGGCTCTACTTAAGAAGTTTGATGATACATTTTCTGCAGCTTACTGCTGCAGAAGTGCACGTACGCATTAAATTTTACCTTCCAATTCCACTAAGGTTATGTTAAAATGAATATAAGTTTTAATTACCGAGGCCAAAAAGGGAGCATTTTCCTTAATTTCCTTTCCCTAGCCACATTAATGTTTTGTATAACATCCTACCTGCTGGCTTCTCTTCTTTTGCTAGAAGATAAACTGTGAAGTGTAGGCACCATGTCTTTCTCATATTTTTGTTTTCAGCCTAACACAGCAGGAGCCAGGGGCCTCTGGTTGCTGCACAAAACGGTACTGATAAACATTTGTTTGGATACCAAGAAAGGTGACAGCAGTAAACACATTTTTAAATATTTTGCCCTGCAGTTAGAATATATGTTTGTTCATCTCAGCAGAGCATGTTAGCTGAGGTTCAGTGACTCACTAAACTGTGGTCATGTGGGCTTTTTGTGAGCTTAGAGTGTGGACAGAGGTTGCTCGTGTCTGCCTGCAGTGCATGCATAGATGTACCTTGAGTCCCTTGTGGATCTCGATCTAAATTCTAGAGCTGCACAGATAATGGATCTTTGTCAGCATGCTTGCTGAGTCAAAAACTCTGCGTGTAGGTTGTGGAGGGGGGAAGCCAGCAATGCGCAAGCACTGTTGTTTTGTTCTGCTTTAGTGCAAAATGCTTTATTTGAAGGGAACCCTTAAGGTCAAATGGCTTTCTTTCTGAGAGTTCTGAGGAGCTCTCCTACAGGGCTACAAGCTCTGACCAAATAGTACCAGCAAAAGTGTCCAAAAGTGTATATTGCAAACAAGACCAGCTACTGTCATCGCAAGAAGAATCTGGATGGGTGAGCCTCACACCAGGCTAGAGAAGGTGTGAAGTGCAGCCATAACCACAGGGGAAGATCTTCTGCTCCACCAGCTGCATCCCACCAGCACTGCATGTTGCTGCAGCCTCAGTGCAACACTTTAGGATATCCCTCCTGTTCTCAGTGTAGAGGACACCAAGAGCAGATTTACCTCAAGACCTTCAGAGCTTTCCACCATGTGATCCAATGAGTGAGCCAAATTTCAAAGCAGGAGAGTCACTGCACAGTCCATCTTTTTCTCTTCACGCATTGCTTTTACTCTGCCCTATATATCTCTAAATGCGTCTACTTCTAAGTAAGCATAACTCCAGAATGCCAAATTTCTCAAAGCCTCTCAAAGAGAATTTGTTCTGCCTTATGTTATCAGGACAGATTTAATGTTAAGACTATCAATCAGGGCCCATTCCTTCCTCATCACCTGGTTTTCTGATATGGCTGCCACAAGAGATGGGCACAAAAGCCAGAACTTGCTCCCAGCCTCATGGAGAGGAGGTCTGGCAAATTAAGCCTAATGTTTATACTGCACCCCTAGTGCACCATTCAGACACATCTGCCATGCCTTAGAGACCGCCCATTACCTGTGCTGGGAGCTTCATTTCAGTGTATTCATGATAAAAACTTGTTTTGAACTCATACAATATATCTCAGTCTTAAAGACTGTTGTTGTATGAGCCAAAAACTGTATGCAACTTGTTGAAATCAGTTTGTGGTTCAGGACAATTACTTGACACTCTCCTTGGCATCACTGACCTCTTTCCCTTTTTTATCGCTGACATCTACAAATAAAAGTAGTAAAAACTCTTCCTGACATTTCCAAACTACTGCTCTTAACAGATTGCATCACACTTCCTACAGACAATGTCAATTGTTTGGCCAGCCTGAGGCAGTCTCTGCCCAAGGCACCAAGGGTGCTGGAAAGCCAATGAACTCAGCACCCAGCGTGATTTGGCCTCACTACAACAAGGTGACCTGGTGAACGAGCAACCTGGCTGCTCCTGTAGCCCTTTGGAAACAGGTGGCAGCGTGGTCATGTAATTTCCTTTCCACGACCAGCCTGGCAGGTGCCCTCTGTGCTAGACCAAGAATTTTGGTCTCTGGCCAGCAAAGGTCTCTGAGTCCCTACTATAAAGATCAAACACAGTCACCACAGCAAAATTTAAAAAGAAAAGGAAAAAAAAAACCAAACAAGCACCTCTGCCCTTCTCTCTCCCCCAAATATACTGAACACACATCTCAGAGTAAATGGGCAGCTGTGTGTTAAAGGTCAAATTCCAGATGTTGCAACTCAGTTTTGTTGCAATCCTGCAATAGCAGCAAGCAAACGCTCAGCAGGGAGAGAGGAAACAACTAAGAAACTGCCATATAAAATAGCTTGTTCCTTCAAAACTGAAAGGAACAAAAAGTGTTATTACACAAAACATGTCAGAAACTGCAACTAACTGGAAAGATTTCTTTACAACCCTACATATAACTTGAACATATTTGAATAACATAGTTAAACTTCTTATGATAACATTTAAAGAAAACAGGAATTCTACCTCTGCACGATCAAATAGACACAATTCCATGATGTAGTTTTTTGAGTTAATAAGATTCCCCAAAAGTTTATTCACTTAGTTTTCATGGTCTTGTCTTCAATAGTTTTCCCAAAATTACTAGGAAAAGTTTTCTTCTCAGAATAATTTTTTTCAGCTAATATTTTTCAGCTATTTCAAACCCAAGAAAATAGAGAAAAATGCAAAAAATATCTGCTTATCTTTAAAAATTGTTTAAACCTCCTTACTGAAAGCCCATACCTCTGAGCAGAGTCCTAAGTATAGTGTGACCATATTTGCAAGAACAGATTCTTTCCTACCCAATAAACTGACAAGCCTAATCTAATCTGTATTGTGTAATTATAAAATCTCCATTCAACAGAGCCTTGGAAGCTAAGAGCAGAATTCTCTGAAGATTTTGATTACAATGACCACTCTCTGTTCCCTCAAACGCCCCATGTTTCTATTTGTCAGCAAATGAGTGGGGCAAAGACCTTATGAAATTATGGTGATTGCTTAATGAAATACAGAGCACCATTCACACTTGCCAAAGGATTGCATGAGTGAGCTACATTCTGGCATGTAGCTGTATCCTAATGTCTACTTTCTAAATAAGACATTTTTAATAATTTTGTTATTATTAAGAGTGTTTAGGTAAAGTGTTTGTGCTGAGCCTAAGTAAGGATCTATTGAAGTGAGAGGGTCCAGGTAGTGCCACACAAGCTGGGTCTCAAATTGGAAGCCATGTAGCTGTGGCAGCACAAAAGCTCTGCTGGCCGTAAAATTATGCTGATTCAGTTTTGAGATTCACTTGTGTCAAGTCTCTGTATGGTGCTAACCAGACATAGCTAGACAGTCAAAACCAGCATCAAAACTGAAGTATGACACTTGTATTAGCAGACAAAGATAAACATCAGTGCAGGATACATCTATACCTTGGCCTATCAAATGTAAGAAAACCTTCTTATATATTCAGGAAAGATCATTATTTCTTAGGTCAAACCACGTAAAATTTGAAATTGGCCTTTGGGAGAAATAGGACTGAACCTTTTGAGGTTATATAAAATAATAGCCTAGAATTTAATCTTTTTCAGAATGCTGAGCGCCTCCTAGCATCAGTGAGAGTCGAGATTGCAGATATAAATCTGAAAATAATGTCAAAAATTCAAAGACTTCCCAAAAGGTGCTCATGAAAGCTGAATAACTTTCTTTAATGAGCTAGATTATATGCTGCTGCTAGAACAAGTGTGGTTCAAGACACATGACTACTGTCCTCTCAGTAGATGAATGGTTGAATGAATGAATGAATGAGTGAGTGAATGAGTAAATCATTACAAGGTCTATTACAAGCAGAGTTAGTGTTATAACGAAGCTGGAAACGATCTAAGATTTCTTATGTACCTGATTATGTTTAAAGTGAAAAAGCAGCAGTACAAAGAGTTCTTTATGGGAAGGTTTTCTCAAGAATGCTTACTTTTATATATAAGATGACTTAGCAAAGATAGAGCACTTTGTGTTTTTATCAACAGTGAAATAGACTCTGTAAATAAATGGGAGGAAAAAAACCAAAATCTTGACCCTTAAAACAAATTTAAATTATTTCATCAAAATTAAGGTTTCGTTAAAGTTTCGACAGCTAAGATATTTGAGTATGTCAGGTTTGTAATTAAAAGTCTCTGTAAAGTGAAGCAGGTAATTCAAACTTTATTTCTCACTTTGCCATACCAGAATTGTGTAACTCAACTTTTCTGGATGGGTTTCTCCAGCTTTGTTCTATCTGTGCCCTTGCCATGAGTCATACATTGCTCAAGTCTCTAGTAGCAATTATGGTCTTTGGGACATTACCCCACTCTTGAAATTAACTGAAAATGGTCAATACATTCATTAGTGTTGCAATCCCATAAATGGAATTTCTTAAGCTAAATATGCACCATCCAGAACAAGTATTGAGACTGAAACAGGCTAAAGATACATTCAGACTCAAACAGTCCTGATCTTTACAAAGGCATGAGGGAAAGACCCCTAGACCTCAATCTCTGCTTTTGACCCTCAGAAGGTAGAGTTCTTTGTGTTCCAGCATGGAGAAAGTCTACATTTCCCAAGACAAACTCTCACTGACCTCAGGAACAGTCCATACTACAGTGCTTATTCAGGTACCTACTTTGAATTTTATAAGAAACCACAACATAGAAGAAGAAGGCATTTTTGATGTTGTTTGTTTGTTTTTCCCAATAGCTCTAAAATTTCCAGAAGGTAGAGTGAGTGTTATGTTGAGGGAACTCAATGGTGTGAATAGTTTCCAGATTTAGGATCAATCTCGGAACAATGGCTGAAACATTTCATTTATGTGCAGGCACTTGTGCAGAGAAATATGCACATTTATGCTTATCCAACATTCTTCAGAATCACATAGATTGTGAGAGCTTAATCATTACAAAGGTCATATTATTTTTATTTTAACAGGTATCTCAAACAAAAGACATAGAAATTTGCAATAAATTTGCCAGTTACGTTGCCTGAATGAAATAAAAGCTAATAGCATTCCCTATAAATATTATAATTTGAAGTAATCTCAGAGAAAACACTACTCCTGGAGAGCAGTTAGCTGCTTTGAATAGCAGAAATTGTGACAAGTAGCAACAATTCTCTATCTTAGTTGTGGAAATGTTCCGTTCACTGTGCAACTATGGCTACTTGAATGAAATGCTGCAGTGATTAGTAACTGCATGCTTCTGAAACATAATCAAGTTAATTTTGAAAAGAGACTTCTTGAAATCTTCAATTTTAAAATATAGGGGTTTTTTTTCTATGAGTGTTATCATTGCTAGTTCTCATCTGCTTTGCATTCATGAATGAAAAAAAATACAAAAAGAATCACTTTTCATAATCACTTTTTTTTTTTTTTTTTCTGTTCTGAAAACAAGGAAATCTTACAGTTCTAGAAAAGGTCAAGGGCCCCTTAAGTCTTCAACACCTAACACATCAAGCGACACTCCCCTGATTAAATCAAGTCACAGGATGGGTGCCCTACGGGTATTGGTTAAACTGTTCTGGAGCTAAGTAGATTAGACTGGCATCCTGCACTTTACTTGAAAGTGTACTATGCCAGAAAGGTCAACAATATTTGAAGGAAGTTGTTAATTGAAATCAACCAAATGAGACAACTCTCTTCCTGGAGGAAAAGTTTGTCCAGCCCAGCTTTGCCTTCAGGATAATACACATCAGAACTGGCATTTAGGCATTCTGATCAGAATTTAGCTGTTGATAAGTTTGCACAGCAAAAGCAATGATTCATACAGTTTAGCAATTCTCCCCTATCTTCAGAAAACTGCATCATTTTTTCTGTATTTCTTCATTACTCTTATTTAGGAACAAAAATTCAGGATGACCTGTGATTGCAAGATTTTACTTAAGTTTGTAAGTTTGTAAATTTGCGAATATGGCAACTTCTATGATGAGTATCCAGCACATCCTCTGGGATGTTCATGTCTTGGACAATGGAGAAATAACTTTGTTTGACTGCAGTTGTGGTTACTCCAGGTTTTTGGGGAGGGGCACCTCCCCAAAAGTGGGTATAATAGTGGGTATAATGGAGAAAAATATACACAACTTCGAGCACACATTTTTTTTATCTATAAGAAAAAAACCAGGGGTTTTGTCAATGCCCAGATCATAACTGGGATTCTCTGTTCTCTAAGACTTCACCTTGTAAATGTTACTGCTTCAGAGGGAAACCGTAATTTAAAAGCATGGTAATACACTAATATACTTTTTTGTGTGTGTGTGTATTTTTTAAAGCATATTTTCTCTACAATAGCAATGTCTGAAGTGTTTGTACCAAATGAACTATAAGTGGCATTTCATCATCATGATCGATTTGGTGTGTGTTAGGCAACTAATTTGGGTTGAGTTTAATAGGACTCTGCAGACCTACTGCTATTAAAGGGAGTTCAGGTGTACAATTTAAATATAGCCTTTAACTTTGTAAGTATTGCATTTAATCACAACTAAGATGTCAGATGAAACAGTGATGAAATCTTAATTTTAACTTGCCAGAATGCAGTCTAAAATGCTATTCCTAGACACCTTTGTTACAAAATAATAATTTGATTCACACCTGGCTAAACATCTGACAAATTAAGATCAGCATAACAGTAAACACTGGGCTTGGAACAATGTTATTTCCACTTACTTTGGACCATTCTGGCACTGGTACTATCATCTCTAGACTTGTGGGTCTCCAGTGGTGTCTGCTAAAGGCCTGAAAAAAGTTCTGGTTAAATCAGCTGTACGTACTTATTTACCGTGAACAGAAAATTTTTTCTGCCTAGCATTCTGTTAAAAGACTTTGTAGACTCAGGGACTGCTCTAAACATCTAAACATAGAAGAGAAAATGAGAATAATGTCCTGGGATGGACTAACTATCATTATCTGAAATGGTAGTATTGAAGTCTAATTGAAGACAACAGTAACAGGATGTTACTGTTAAAAAAATGTTAACAGGACAGTATGAATATCTCTGCCAGAATTAGTAATAAACAAATTCAAGAACAACTTTATTTTCTTCACCCCTTTTAAACAAGCCTTTCAAAGCAGCAGTTGTCACTATAAGCCAGGCAAATATGTGTACAATGCAGTGAACATGGGGTTTCCGTATGGAGCTCTCTAACTCCTCTCCAAAACTAGGATAAATGTACACATAAATATAACCAACAAGTGAAAGCGAGTATGAATCTCAGTTACCTTAAATTAAGTTTTCCTTCTACATGCCAAATGCTACAAATGGAGATCTTACAAAAATGTACTAACTCAAGCTGGTGGATTTTAGTTGTCACCTACTTAAAATTATTGAATAAACTGCTGCAAGAACAACTCCTACAATCAATTAGAACTTCCTGCTTAATAAAGTCTAGAAAATCTTTTTTTTTCAGCTCAGTGACAAAAAGATTTTTATCACCAGCATTCAAAGAGACATGTTGTCCTGTTTCTGCACCATGTTACTTTTTCATGACCATAAAGTGCTGGAATTGTTTGACTCAATAACTATGGCTAACAGGTTACACTACATTCTTCATCTAAAAAAACCCTGTTCTTAGTAAATTAGACACTAGAGTGAACATAACCCAGTGCATGCAATACAAACACAGTTACTGTAGTATATTGACAACTAATTGCTTCCTTTCTGCCAAACGTGGCGTCCAGCAACAGCATCATAGAGTTGCTATGCCACACTGCTAAACAGATCCAGTGTGTCATTTTTTTTCTTGTTTTCTATTTTAGTTTGTTTCAAGCCTTATATGACTCAAGATTCAATGAAAGCTTAGAATTGTTCTCATTTCTTCATCAAGAATGCTGCACTTATCTAGATAATAACAGAAATAGTTGAGAATGAATTTCTATTAAAACAAAATATTCCTTTCCCAACTTTCATTTTAAGTAGAGGAATCTAAGCCCTTTGTATTTCCATGGAATCTGAATGCACCTCGCAGTGTTCATCCCTCTTTCATTGCGTGAATTGAAAGTGAATGCTGGAAGAGAAAAGTTGCAGCACAATATTAGAGAGTGCTGCCAGATTTCCAAAACTGACCTATCCCCTAAATGAGAGTACTTCACTCATAGTCACAAGATCATCCCCGTACATGAGTTACTCAAATGGAACAGCAGTGCATGTAAGGGTCATTATAAGCAATAATGTACTTAAGTAAGTTATTAATATTACTTAAGTAAGTTATTCTCCACCTGAATGTGAGGAAGAACTTCCTTACTGATCGAGTGACTGCACACTGGAACAGATTGCCCAGAGAGGTTGAGGAGTCTCCCTCACTGGAGATATTCAAGAACTGTCTGGACACAATCCTGTGCCATGTGCTTTGGATGACCTTGCTTCAGTAGGGAGGTTGGACAGGATGACTCACTAAGGTGGTCCCTTCAAACCTTACCCATTTTGTGACTCTGATTCTGTGATTCTGTGGTTCTGTGGTCAGACATGTCTGTCAGCCTTACACAAAGGCAGGCTGCCATTCACTATAACCACTTGCCAAATGATTTTAGGTTTCTATAAATTTAGTCCCATACAATTAATAAGAGCCAATGTTAATTGCTTTTACCGTTATTTAGTGTTGTCATGGCTCTGTTCTCTCCCACGCCTCAGCAGGAGCAGGCAGCCCATCTCACAGGTGATCTGCCTGCTTGCCACCTGACATGCAATGTTACTGCACTTAACACTTTTGCAGGGCTCAAAGATCTGTCTTTACCTTCATATTACCATGACCTTTGCCTATGACTATTTATTTTCTACAAGTATTTGACAGAAAGGGGAAGGTGTAAGTACACCTGTACTTTAGTTCCACTTCCCTAAATACTCCAGGTTACATTATGTTTGTTTATATGTTCCATACCTCCAGTGTGGCTTCCTTCAGAAGGACAACTTAATGACAACGATGCTGCAACTTAATTTTAAATACTAACAATCTTCCTATATCCAAGGTCTGACTAATGTGCAGAAGCTATTAATAATTATACTAAATGTTAGACTTGAGTGCCCTTTCTACCATATATGTGGATGAGGATTCTTCAGTGTTTATATTTGATGGGACAGCAGACTTTGCCTCTGAAAAGAAAGGGAAAAAAAAAGCCACTGTTGCTAAAGAAATAGTTTCAATGGCTTTTAAATTTTATTTTCAGGAAGCACCCAGAATAGTTTGGACAAGATGAGTCAGAAAGACAGAAGTAGTTTAAGACATCTCTATTGCCAATTCAGCTGGGAGCATCCAAACACCAAAGCTGTTCCCAGATTACTGTGTTACTGTTTCTGCAGTTTCTGTGTGTCTGGAGACATGATCAGTGACTTCTCTCTGGTAAACACTTCAGCACTGTTCCCTAGAAAGCTGTGTTAAGACTGGAGTGGTCTGTGCAACACATGAAACAAGAAAGCAGTAGATTAGCAGTGGTGCACAAAACCCAGGCAGAGCAACTCACATATACCAGGAAAAGAACCGGGCTTAAAGTCAGCTGTGGTCTAATGCATGCACACAGTCCTAAGGACCTCTCTTTCCGTAATTGCAACAGCATTGTGACTCTATTTTAAGCTATGTCATTTATTTAGATAGTTATGGACATTAGTATAATGCATTTGTAAACATATGTGCACACACAATGTATTTAAGTAGTACGAGGAAATTCTGTACAAATTGACTGGTCATTGTGAAACTGGGCCCTGCCCTGAGAGGGGCACAGGACAGACCCACACCCAGGACAATGCCCCTGCAACAGCTGAGAGAAGGGAGCACTTACCCTCCCTTCAGTGGCAAAGGGTAACCAGATTTCAGGTCTGTCTCGGGGTGCTTACCACTCAAGAGGACACCTTGTTAGTATGTGGGCTTGGAGCAGATCCAGCTGCACTGGCACTCAATTGTATCTCTCTTCACGTGATGCCCTCTGAGCTACCACACACAAACTCTCCTGGTCTGAACTGCTTTCAGGCATTCTGCCACTTGCTTCTGCAGGCCTGACCCCAGTGATCCTTGCTCCAAATCACATGTTGGTCACTGCAATCATCTGAGTTAAAAAAAAAAAAAAATGCCAGAGTACAAACTGGAATGAATTCAAGCCTCATGTGACTATGTCCTGTTCATTGTATGCTTCACTGACTTTAGCACAGACACACTGTACTTGCCACAGATATTTTGTAAATACCATCAGCAGCATAACTTAAGTCTGTTCAGATGAGGGTGGAAGAATTTTTCTTACGTGGATGGTACGTGGGTTTTGTAAGCTAAAAAGATTAACACATACTTTCCTGACAACACAGTGAGACCCTTTAAAAACAATACATGCAAGAAATGAAGGCTACATAGTGACAAAAAATCAGAACTGTATATTTTATTACTGTAAACATCATTTTAACGTGCAATTACCTATCAATTAATTGATAGAAGTAAATGCTCACACTTTCTTATAGAAAGGATACTTTAAATCATTGAGAAGAAATACATGAATTCTTGGTTCGTGTTCTTCACGATGGCTTTTTTGCTCATAATTTTTTTTCTAAAATCCATCTGAATAAATATAGGCCTTTCATTCCCTTACCTACACAAAGAGTTAGGAAGGAAAAAGAGTTTTATTGCATGACAAACAAACAAAGAACAGTAAAATATGGTCACTCCTGGCAATGTAAACAATATCAGCAAAGTACCGGTACATCGATCCAAAGTCCTTTCTGGTTTACACTGCTGTTAATGTAGTTATTACGGGTTTACACTAGTGTACCAAGGAGCAGAATTTGTTCCATTCAAAGATCAGTTTTATCTTTGGATCAGCTGCTGTCCTTTCTGAATATCAGGCACTGTTTTCCACAGGCTGGCATTTGAATGTTTAATGATTTCTGTGTTGCATGAGAGAGAAATGAGTAAATGTGTTAACTCACTGCTCAGTCAGGACAGCTCATCAGTCACTCTGATCAGGCACATTGACTCCACCAGCACTAAGAACATAAGAAAGAGGATGGGGCTCATTCAGCCATCATTAGGCATCAGAAAATCAAGCATTTCCTCTGATAAGTAACTGCAATACAGCCAGAAGTGAGGGACAGGGATCCTGAGCAGGGGAGGTTGTTATATCTCTCCTAAAATCTTAGAAAGGTATGAGTTTCCCTTTGGATTATTTTGGTTTTTTAATAGATTTTCTTCACTGAGAATAATCGGAGTTTGTGACAAGGTCTCCTTTTTAAATGGCTATGCTTAGGAGACCCAAGTCCCACCTGCAAATGCTACTGCCTGAGTGCTGAAGGATATAAAAATCCTTAAAGACTAGAGTTCAAATTCTGTGTCACTGGAAGCAAATGGACTGAATCACTAAAATTAACTAAAAAAAGGGGAAATGGGAATGGAAAATTACCAGGACACAAACAGTACCTTGGGTATAAATTAGTTGCTTGTAAATATAGCAATTCTTTACTCACATATACAAAGTGAACTGATTGCCAAATCTGTGGTCAGGCAGACATTCCTCCCCACCTCCCCAGGCATGTTGTATGAGATCTAAATATTTTTGTTGTGTTTCTTGAGCACACTGAGTCAGGCATCCTTTGCTCCATGAAGAGGGCTTGTCCCCATGATCAGTATTGGGTGACTCTAGCAAGAGTGCACACTTCTGGACATTTCTTCTACTATATCTTTTAATGTTTATGATTAGAGCTTAGCTTGAAGGTGATGAAACAAATAGAAAATTGAAAATAAAAAAGGCTACTTTTTTACAAAAATGTTTTCCAAGTTATCCTTTGCTTCCACAAAGAGCAGAAGTAAAGGCATGAGGAAGTTTCTTTGGTTCATAAATTTAATTGAGCCATAGTTATGCCAATTTTTCTGACTAATTGGGAATGATGAGATGTTGGCAAGGCCTTTAAACACTGCACTCCCACACATGTAACTCTTCACAGACCAAAGGCACCCAATGATACATACAGATATGTACATACTACAATTTTATTTAGGCACATGAAAAAAGACAACTGCAGGGTTTTTTTAAGCTGCCCACAAGAATTATCCACAACAAGAGTGTAATGAGGAAAAAAAAGATAGAAGAAGAGAGAAATATAGTGAGAAATTACTTTCTTAATTTGCCATTTCAGAAATGAATCAAAAAGGCAGAAACATTTTTCAAAATTTCTCTTCTGGTTAGCTTGCATGTGACTCACAGGTTATTGTTAATTCTATTGATAAGACTATCAATGAACAGCCTTTTCTTCTCTGACCTTCTATCACCATAGATATTGCAAATCTCTTGAAGCAAAAATTAACATCATGTTTCCATCACACATTTTCTAGTTTTGAGTTAAGACTAATCCACGTGTCTTCATAACTGACAGAAAATTCCAAAATAACTTGTTATTTATCAGATTTATCTCCATGTAGGTAAAAACAACTGTCCTGTTATCAGAATAGGAAAGACAGAAACAAAGTAGTACCATAACCTCCAGACTCTGTTTACTGGAGGGTCTCCCTTGTAATCCCTAAAATCTGTGTCTCCAAGATTTCAGTTGTCTCTCCATGACAAGTCTAAACTTGGTATGGTTTGTAGCTGCGACAATAGAATTGCTCTTAGGCATTTTCTTGTAAGATTTTTATTACTATTTCTACCCCAAGAAGTTAAGAGCTGGTTTGGAACCCTATGGCCAGGCCCAGTTCTTAGTTAATGCAAGGCACCTTACATTCATGAAAATGAATGAAGCTAACTCTCTGACCACAAATAAACATTTGACCCCTAAAGAGCGCAGCTGAAAGCCAAACCAAATTACTTGTAGATGAGCTAAAACAGATGTCCACATACAGTTCTGCAAAGACCTGTCAAGAGCTGCCCAGAGCCTCCCTTAAAGTGGCATATGGCCTGACTAGGATAGGATAGGATAGGA
>WEZZ01007765.1:95749-118629 GCA_013400585.1 Chloropsis cyanopogon | reverse complement strand
ATAGGATAGGATAAAGTGCTGAATCACAGCACCTTCTTTGAAGAGGTGTTTTGTGCTCACTGACTGACTCTTAAGTGGGAAGACATTTATCACATACCTTCACTGATAGATACCTCCCAGTGTCTCCTTTAAAATTCTAGTGTTCAATATCAATAGGAAGGTATAGAAAACTTTTTTTGTGTTCTTTGATAGTTTTATTTTATTTTCTTAGTTTAGTTTAGTTTAGTTTATATTTTAGTTTAGTTTATATTTTATTTTCTTTCCTTTATATTACTTCTCTCTTAATAGGTCTTATGTTATTAACTTCTGTTTTACAAGACTTTAGCAAGGATTTCTGGATAAATAATGGAGTGTAGGTACAATGGTTTGAAATTCACTCTTCCATAGAATAAGATTAGAGGAGGGATATGGGATTTGAGATACACTGTTAATTCATGACTGAATTCCCCATTAATCAAATACTAACTCAAATTATTTCACTATGTAGAAAAGACTTTTTCTCAAAATAATCATGTAAAACTGATGTATCCATCCATTAATGAAGGTAAACAAGTAAAAAGAAATGGAAATCCAAACACTTGGAGACCTCACAGTGTGTGTCCACTTCACAAGTGGGACACTAATAATTTACTACTACAGTTTTTGCACTGCCTCATGATTCTCCTTTGCCACTCTCACCCTTCATTTGCTGTGTTAAGGCAGTGAATTGTCTAGCTGGGTCTTTGTTCTGTTCTTTGCAGGGAGATCATATCAATAAATTGTAGGGTAGAATTTCACACTGTTCCCACTGCTGTCAATGGGCATTTTACATTGAACTCTTTGTGAGAAGAGTACGAGTCATATAGTACATTTCTGAAAACTCCCAACCCTCCATACCTGAGGAGCAGTAAGTCCAGTTTAGACTGTTCCTTTTCCCTGTCCTGTTCACTTTTATTGCTTTGAGCAGAGGAAGAAAGAAACTTTCACAACCAAGTTTGCAGTTGACACTAGGTTTCTCATTTTTAGGTAACAGTGCTTTTGCAAACCATTCCTGTTACTCAAGTTCGTTAAGCTGATTCTACACTATTATTCATTCTTGTGCTCTTCTGAGAAGTCTGTGAGGTCTGGTGATTTCAGCAAGTCTTAGAAGTAAAAGGTCAAAGTTCCAGTACAGGAGAGGAGTTGATTCAATGAAAAACCATGACTAAACCATCTTACCCTCCGGTGTCACAGCAGCTCCACTGAGTCTGGGGAGAAATGTAACGAAGCATGACTTTGGATTAAACTACATGATTCAAACACAGTGGTTGAGATTTCCAAAGCTAATGAGGGAAATCCCCTCAATGAGTTTGAAAACCTCAAACATTTTTAAAAGATCTATTTACATTTTATATGCAGAAAGCATAGAGTATTCTGTGGATCGTTCATTGCATGCAGTATTCATTACAAGTGCAGGAATTTGGTGTTCACTATAAAATACTCGTTTCATATACTGCCTTGTCCTTTCATAGTGCCCTTGCAAAAATGTCATTGTCAATGTGTTTTAATCATTATTAGAAACCAGCATGTGGAAGCACAGTTAAACAGAACTTGAATCTTTAAGGATGACCTTCAAGTGTTTTTGCATATGTTGTGTTGGGGGGAGTGAATCAGGGGCATCTTCACTTTCAGCTCATTTCAACTTTCCCCAGTTGTTCTGCAATTATTTACCAGGAGGACAAGTGGGAATGCTGATTCTGCCCCAGAAGCTGCACTATGTACACCTGCTTTTTCATAAAATATTCAGCTTGCTTTCCAGGCAGACAAAATATAAAAGTATTGGGCTGGAGCTGGAAATCCCTGCAAAATCACACTCTTCCCTCCATATTCAAATTCAAGGCAGGCAAAGCCTGTGAATAATGGAGACTGTCCATGACTTTGCTTACAATGGAGGGAATATGAATCAGCAAAGGACAGGTACCCATTTACACTTGAGACTGGTTTACGGAAGCCCATAAATCGTCCAAATGAGGAAAGCTAGAAGTGGAAGTCAGGAATGCCACATGTGCTATGACACATGGAGCAGTACTTAAAGAGCATCTTACAGAATGATTCCAAGTATCAGCACAGCTACCCAGAATAGGAAACTGAGTCAATTAGGGCCACTGAACCCATGCTTACAAACACTGCAAATTACTCACCATCACACTGTGGTGATTATGGAGTTTCTGAAGTAGGTTATTAGCAAGGTTTGCTGACTTAATCCTTCATTTACAAAATAATGTGTTTGCCTATTGTGAGCTCAGCCTCACAGTCTTGGGGCAGCAATTAATGCTGCCTCTTCCTGAAACACGCACTGGAGGTCAAAGCTCTGGGGGAGGCTTCCAAAAATTCCCTCTGCCTGGACACTGCTGCCACCCACAGTTTAAGAGACAATTGATTATAAACCCATATTTTTTTCAGCAGCTTTCAGAGCTCTTCCCAAGTCTTGATCATTTTTCTGAGCTCAGTGATTGCTTCTCCCAGTAGAATTCCTTGGCAGTCAGGTTTTCACACAGGCAATGGGCACACAAGAATAACATTCCTAACCCTCATTCTGAATGTGGAGTGCGAGTCCATCTTAGCACCTCAATGCAAATTTTATTTACAGAGACAACTGATACACAGCCTATGAAAACTTCTTGCTTAAGTTGCCATCATATCAATGAGAGAAATTGATCAAAAAAATAAGTGTTGTCATAGTAACATAGATTCATGTCTACCATAGATGAGCATTTGTCTGTACTCCCAGTACAATTTCAAAGCAAAGCACAGAGGTTTTGCTACTTGAATTCCAGTAAAATTGTTTGAATTTTTGCCACTAGAGCCTTTCAAGACTTCCTCTGTTTTCCTTTAAAGCTTTATAACAAACAGTATGTGATCTGTTCTCTGGGATATTTCAGTCCCCACAAGGAAACAGCGAACTTTTGAAAACTATTTGTATCCATCAAAAAATGAGTGCCTTGCACAAGCTGCTACCCATGGGTCTCTGTTTAATACAACTGCAGGGACCCTCAGCTGTGGGCCAGAGTACACCAGGAAGGGGGGAGGAATATTTCCTCTTGAACGCCTGAGTATGGGAAGAAGTCACAGGAGGCAGATTACACAGGCTCCCAAGGGAAGCTGTAAACCCATGCAGGCCAGTGCCTAAATGCTGTAATTTTGCACAGAAAGTTGAATCCTCTTTATTTTTCTTATTTCCCATTTTATTGGAGCAAAGTTAAACCTGAAAATGATCTACTGCAGAACAGATCTGCAAGTACAAATAGACCATCTTACTGTTGTTTATTATATCTCACAGCACTTGGGCTTCTGTTTTACTTCTCTGAAGTGCTGGAGAAAATGATCTGAAGATGACATGAATCTGTGAAACATCTTAATAACTGTCACCTTTGCAATATTTTTCCTGTGTTGCCTCAACCGTAATATTGGTGTTATTATTATTTATTTTAAAAGGTTTTTAATATGAATCATTTGGCAGATATTTTGGAATTAAGAAATACAGAAAAGCATAAACCAATACAAAAATTTCTTAAAAATTAAGAATTGTAGAGTTTGAAGCTTGTAGTCCATTACCTTACCAGTAAGGCTTTTCAGATTTCTTTCCTTCTATATATTTAATCTTCAATCCTATAAAATCTTTGTGTAATGTATAATTATTTTACCTGTCCCTCAGCTTTCTAGGCTGAAAACATACATCATGATGTGCTTTGTGAATTTCAACTAGATTTAGAATTGAAACAGATTCTTGCTCTAAAGAGCATAAATGTACTCTCTGAATGCTAAGAGTCCGACCTTATGAGGATATTTTTAACTGGGTTGTTTTTATTTTTTATACATGACCAAAAATTGTGAGGTACTGAGTCTACTGTTTCAGGACACTCAACATAATTTAAAATTATTTTGCATTAATCATTAATCATGTTCTGCCAGAGATAGGCAAAAACTTACTACGCTTCATAATTTACACTGTATCATACTTTGCACATAAGAAATGGAGATTGGGCTGGAAGTAATACATTTATCCACCTTCCTCCTGGAAATGATCAGTAAAACTATTTTCCTTATATAGTGAAAAAAGTCTGCAAAACTGCTATGTGGAAAAGAGATTGTGACCTATTCCACTGCATGCTTTTAAACTGAATGTAAACCACTAATTTCAATAATAAATCATTCAAGGAGGAAAAAAGCCCCACAGGGCCTAAACCAAACTGCTGTATTTAAAGAAAACTTATTCAACATTTTGGGTTAGTCAAACAAATAATGTGTGTAAGCAGTACAAGGAGTTCCACGCATGCTTTGCTTCGGAGTCTGCAGACCCCACACTGGCAGCTCACTGCATGTCTAATGCTGCACAGCAGTGGTTCCAGCTCAGAGAACCTCAGAGGATTAGAGCTGGATCCAGCTGCTGCAGAGGCACTCTTCACACAAATGAAATGGAAATAGAGCTGAAGAGCAGTGTGGAATTCACTCAATATTGGTGGAGAAGAAATTCCAAGAATATAAATTCTGTATTTTTGCTCATATTCTTAACCTGGGCCACTCTTTTTTTTTTTTTTTTTTTCCGTAGAAGATGAAACCCCATGATTTAATTATATAGTTTAGATTTATGTTAGTTTAATGTGACATTTGAGATTTTTCATCACGTTTTCTTGCAAAACTACACATTCCTGTTCATTAAGACTCTTACTCAAATGCTGTAACGTCGTGTCTGTACTAAATAAAAATGCTTATTTATCTGATTGGCCATCAGAGTTATGTATCAGTATCAAGTTCCTCATTGGTGGGAAATCAATTTGCACAAAAAATTTCTTGTTTCATATCAAAGAAAATAAATCTTTCATGCTTCTGGAAGCCATCTATTAGCTGGTAGAAGCAATTCTGCCAGTATTCTTTGTGCTCCTCTGTGGTGTTTTGACCTTGACTAGATGCCAGGTGTCCACCAAAACCACTGTGTCACCCCCTTTCCTTGGCTGGACAGAGGAGAGAAAATACAATGAAAGTCTCATGAGTCGAAATGAGGACGGGGAGAGATCCCACACCAGTTACTGTCATGGGCAAAACAAAGTCAACTTGGGAAAATTAGCTTAATTTATTAACAATCAAATCAGAGCAATGTAATGATAATGAAAAGTAAATCTTAAACCATCTTCCTCTGTGCTTCCCTTCTTCCTGGGCTCAAATTCATTCCCAATTTCTCCACCGCTTCCTCTCCACTGGAAGAGCTCAGCTTTGGCCTGCAGCAGGTCTGTCTTGTTTCTGGCTGGCATTGGCCCCATTGGACAAATGGGAAGCTTCTGGGATCTTCTAACAGAAGCTGCTCCTATAGCCCCCCTACTGCCAAACCATGGCAAATCCAAGATGTACTGGCTCAATATTTCATAGTGAAATGACACTTCAACATATTTATTTAAAACAAGATAGCTAAAATTTTCAAATTAAACAGTGAAAGAACATTTTGGTGAGCAGAGAGTGAGGAGCTGCTCTTTAAACCAGGATTAGGCCTCGTGACTGTAGCCTGATGTTTTGGGGAATTTGTTAGGTAATGTAAATAATCCCAATCCTTGTTATGAAATTATTGTGTTGTTAAACACTTCAATACACAGCTAGCCATCAGAAGATTTTCCAACACCTCTCCCCACCCTTTTGGAAAGCGTTACAGCACAAACAAAAATGTCATTAGCAGTGGATGAACAGAGCTTGAGCTAAAGAGAAAGCCCAATGGAAAACTTGTTTTTCTCTAGGGAGGTACACACACACAATAGGAAAATCCCCGAACCAAAGAACAGAGAAGCTCTCTTTTGTATCAGAGGGGTTCTTTTTGCTGAGAGCACAGTGCAACAAAGAGAGAGAAATGCCACAGAAGAGAAAAGGATTCAGGAAAAAACTTCATGTGAGGAGGGCGACTTGACCCACTCTTACAGAACAACAAAGAAGAACAAGTGTTGAGACCCAAAATCATCCTGCCATAGCTACATCAAGAAAACAGCAGTGGAAGCAAGCTTCAGAGGTTTCTGTACTCTTTGATAGTGTCTCTCCAGCTGACTAAACAGTTTAAAGAGAGGTTCCAAGCACAGAAATTTGTTCCTCTGTATCTTGCTATACTACCAGCATGGTCCCTGAGATGGATCCCTCTACCAAACAGTAGGCTCTCCTGGCATGGGGGTGGCCTTTCTAGCAGGTGGTTTGGATGGAGATTTTTATTTTAAGATTGTTATATATTGCTATATATTATCTTTACTCTGGCTGCAGAGCCTAAGAACACCAGAATTTATAATTTCATTGTTATACATGTAGCCTTTCCTTTTGAGGGTCCTGAGTGCCTCCCCAGGCTCTCCTCTACATCGTAATGCAGAAGCAGGCTTGTTTAACATGCCATGCCAGATGTTTATTAGCAAATAAGCAAACTGGTCTTCACCTCATTTTTCAATAGCAACTTAGTGTCAATAAAAAATACAAGTCAAATCAGAAATATGTGCTCCCACTGATTGTCTCCCTTATTCCCTGTGAGGATGGCCTTGTAAAGCTTCCAGTGGAAGAGATAATGCAAAGATCTATTTGCATCCTGGGGTAGATGGATGCTCCTGTAAAGAAAAGGAACATATGATCAGTGAATGGCCTGTCTATATCTTAACAACTGTTTGGATACTGTGTTTTAATAACCCAGTTTGGCCTCTTTCATGCCATACAATTTTTTTATTTGTCTAGACTCTCAAGATTCATAGTACTCTTGAACACTTTTAAATAATTTCTAATTAAGAAATAAATGGCTTCCAGGAGAATTACCAAAATGGTCATGTCCATTTAAATATGCAAGAAACTTCACCCAGGCATCCCATCACACCATGGTCCTTGTGATCAGCTTCAGGAATAATGTGTTCTTGATACTTTATTGGAAATACACTCCACCATTATCCAACATCACAGTAAACTCTGCTTGTGGTCCAATTTTGAGCTTCCAAAGCTGGTGGACAATTCTTCTACCTCCCACTATCCCACTGTCACTTAGGATCCTGCTGTTCTCCTGCTTTCCCCCTACCACAACCACCCCTTCAACCACTGTCCAAAGTCATAGAGTATGATGGGAATTTTCCTGGTGGCTCACTGGCAGCACTCTTCTTATATTTTTATCTGTACTTGGAAAAGTTGCCTTTCATACAGAAGATTTTGCAGCTTCTCTTGTTTGCTTTAGATCCACAAATACATGGAAATTTCTTCAGATGAGCCAAATCAGTTACTAAAGTTCAGGTGGTAAATGAACAGCTTCACAAATTACTTCAAGTCTTAGATCTTTGTTGCAGCACCCTTTCTCTTCCTTGCCAAGCAATTCCTCCTCCATAAGTTTCATCATTTCATCAGGCTAACTAAAAACTGATGGCATAGTTCACCACCGGGATAGATACTCTTTTCACTGGGCAGCTCTTTGAAATCCAAGCTAGAGGCATGTCCATTGACAATTGTCCATTTCTCACAATTTCCCTCATGTTTTATGTTCTAAATTCCTCATTTGTGCCATACAGAAAAACTGAAAACTCTACCCACTCTCCCTGTGGTGTGACCTGCTTTTCTTGTGATACATTACTTCACATCCCATAGTGCATTGCATCAAAAGGTGACAAAAGACCTACAGGGTCTTTTACCAGAAAAAGTGGAAATCGTGAGGACATGCAGTGCTGGTACAGACTTTTTGACCTGTGGTTCTCTTGCAGCTCAATTTCGTTATTGCAGGTGATGAATCAGCAGAAGCACGCACGCCAAATTCTGTAACACAGAGGAAGTTTGAGTTAAATTCAGTTCTCGTAATACAAATTAGCTGGAAAGCAATGACAGAGATAATATTTTAAATATTAGTCTGAATCACACCCCAAAACTGACAACAGTTAATTTTAAGGGGACAAACATTTTGTACCTCTGGGAATATGCACAGTGGAGATAATGCAATGCCCTTTATTTAAGACTGGTTTCTCACAGCTCACAGCCTGTTATCCTGTTATTTAGATGACTAAATCACAAATGCATGCTCAAAACTCCAATTTAGACTTGGCTTGGCTGTCTCTGTACGCACTGTATCTGTCATGTTTAGCTACTGCTAATGTTTTGCTATCAATATAAATGAATCATCCTCTGAATCACTTCAGATTTTCTCTCAGAGATCTTTTAAGAGCCATTATAATATTGTTATTCTGAATGTCAGCTCTCAATGAACCAAAAGGTCTGATGTCAGTAGTAAGACTCACCAATAGATGGAACAGGCTCCAAATATCACATGGTAAATCAGATTTCCAACAGTCCTCTTTTTATTGCTTTCTCCCTGCTCTATGACTTGACCTCTTTGCTTATCCTCTCCAGTATGTCAGATTTATAATTACTTTGGGATGGCCAATTTCTCTAGTTATTGAATCTGCAAAACACTATAGATGCCCACTTTAGAAGATATTGCAATAAGTCTGAAGAGCAAATGTAGCTTCCCATCCCAGCTGCACCAGGCACCTCAGGTTCTTTGAAAATACATCCCAGAAACATTAAAATATAGAAGTTTACCAGTTGAATAGAAACTGATCAAGAAGCATTTTCCTCTGAAATTGCACTCATGTTTTAAGATCATCTCTGATTCCTAACTGTGTCTTCATTCATCAGCACTAATTTCTTACTAGAGTTTTCTGAAATACTGGGCCTTTGTCTAATGCTGCTCATAAGAGAGACAGTTAGCATGGAAGAACAAGATTAAATACTTGACAGAATTAATTTCTATCAAACTATGCATTCTTCCTACAGTCATATATGTCAAATAAATTTATTTTAATTATATTTTTAAATCTGAACAGAAAAATATATCAATAATGTGAAGTGACTAATTACTTATATTAGTATTAGAATTAGTACTTAGTATAGCAACAGTTTGTGGCTTTTTCAGTTTCCAAGGTAGAACAGCTTTTAGAACACCAGAATTTCCTCTAGGATTAAAAAAAAATATTTATTTTCAACTAGTTCTCCATAAAAGACATTGGTGGAACAACCATCCCAGTGAAGCATCTTTGTTTTATGCGAAACATAGAAGAAATCTTGCCTAAGGCAACAATATATGACATAAATGCAGAATTGCTCAGAAATACAAGACTGCAGCCAGAGGAAGTTAATGTTTCCAGGATGGTTATGCCCATATGGATTATGTCCAAACTCTACCAGGATCATGGAGTGCCATGAGTGGCAACCTGCAGCTGTCAGGGTTACTGTTCCTTGTGCAGCACTTGGCAGCTCACAGGATGGCTGGAGGGAGTCAGTCTGGCACACAATTTGACCCACATCAGTCCCTCCTGCTGTGATGGATTCTGTGTCTTTGTCACTGTCTGTGAGGTACCTTTTCAAATGACCAGCTACTCAGACCTCAGCAAGGAACAAAGAGAAAGAGCTCACCAGCTGGAAATGCTCTTTATCCCATCCGTCAGTTCTAAATTTTGGTTTCTGCAAGCTTTACACAGCACATGGTCAGAGGTTTCACTGTGCCTTCCATCACTTTGAATTAACAGTGATAATAATAATGCTTAACCTTTGTAGAGTTCTTTCTGTCTCTGCAATGCTTAACTAACATTAGCTAATCACATTACAACGGCTGGGCTTATCATTCCTACTCTTTACAGGGCCATGAATAATCAGATAATTATTTCTTTAGCCGATATAAACAGCTTGTCCATTCTTCTGTCATTTTCTATTTTGCTTAAGCTATAAATATCTGATATTAACTAAAGAAATGGTGAAGGTGTTCAGGATCACACTAAACTAAAGCAGATAATTATGTTAATATAATAGATGTGAGAATGAATATAAGCATTTTACTGCGTTTTTAAAATACCTATACCCCTAATTATGAGCATCTGCTAAGGATTATATTGTTCAAGAATGAAAATGTGTGAACTAGTTTGTCTGGAATCTGTTCATATCAGTTATTTAAAAGCACTCTGTATTTATTACTTCAACCATTAAGTACTAACCCACTATGCCAATAGCACCATATTGTAGTAATGTATATGTAAGAGTAGGCAGAGACTGTGGTTTAAGAGGCTTACAGTTAGTATTGAAACTCTGTTTTATTGTTGAGAAGCACCAGACTGTGTCTTTCCCACACCCTTCTCAATAAATTTATAACTTCATGCCTCAGATAATCAGCAGAAGGTTCAGGAAATAAGAATTGCAAACTTACCACATTTTATCCAGGGTTAACTATTTATGTAGAATGATTATTCAGTAGCAAAGAAACTCATTTCCACATTCACAAGTGAGATTAATTTCTTTGGCAGATAATTGTTTTTATGTGCTCTCCTTATTCAATGGAATAGCACTATTGCATTATTTCATGAGATCTACCATGTTTTAAGCCATGATTAACTGCCAGTCATATTGAGACTCTCAGCTGAATTTAATGCAAACTGCTTGCATTGAGGGTGCATCTTCTTTAGGGTCCTGACCCTAGATTTCTATTTTAAGACCGAATTGCTTTGAGTCTGCATCCTAGTTCTCTGTACTTTATAGTCCTTGTATTATCAGTACCCAGCTTTATCCAAGATACAACATGAACTATACTGCAACCTTATTGGCATCTGACACAGAATCAGTTATCTCTGACCCAGTCTCTAAGAGATGAGCAGATCCCATCATTATTCCTCTATTAATGCTGCTCTTCATGCACGGTGCTTTATAAGGAAAAGATGAGTCATTGCTCCAAGAGATCTCACCCTACAAATGTTTCACGTGGAATGATGACAGTAAAATGACTGAGGAAAGAATTCATTTTAATATATTAATTTGTTGAAAGATTTTGTGAAAAATTCCCTTTATAGTTGTATCTTTTTTGTCCAACATATACTATTCAAAACCAAAAGATAAGGTGCTATGGTGAAAATGGGACTAGACCCATTCCTCTTGCAAGCTCTTCTGTAAGTGCAGAAAGGACAGAACATGTTTAGAAGAAGGTCCTGTAGCACTTTGTCAACAAAATTTTTCTTACCCACCAAAAGAGATACTAAAATGAATAATGACTCATCTCACTAGGCATTGAACTTCAGCCCTAGTGGGAGAAGAATAACAGCTATAGTGCTACAGGTCTGAAACAAATATCTTTACACAATTACAGGTACTCCAAAAACATAAGTGAACATTTGTCTTGCTTTAGTCTGTGAAAGAGCATCCTCTCTCTGCACCAGGGCACAGGGATTTAACAGAAATCCTATTCCAGCCCTACAGGTGCTCCTTGTGGATGTTCCACTCAGCCACCCCAGTACCTCAGCAGCATCTACTGATACAAACCCTACCAGCAGAAGTCAGGACAAGGAAAGATCATTTTTACTTTGAAAGGCAGATCTAGCAATTATTTACTGGGGGAAATGGCAGTTTTCACTGTCCAGCCTGTACACCATTAATATCTTGTACGCATATAACAATGGACAACAGGAAACATTTTTTTTCTTAGGTGTTCCTTGTCATGGTAAAGTAAGATGTAGTTTAATCCTTCCTGCCAAATTAGCCCAAAGCAGAGTATTTCAGTCCTTGTCCCATGAAATGTCACTCTGAACACCATGGGAATATTTTGTTGAAAACAAGTAAGAAGGTGCCTAAGCCCAGTAACTGTGAGGTTCGAGAGGAAGCCACTCCTTGGGAGCACCTGGAGGCTGGGAGCACCAGGACCATACATGACTGCACAGGTAGAGGAGAGAGAGTTTTTAGTTATGAGCAAAGGAAGAAAGCGTGACGTAAAAAGGAGTCACCAGCACTCTTGGACAGTTTCTGCCTTGTTTTGTTATCATAGACATCTAACGGTGCGAGTCCTGCACCTCTCCGTAGAGCCACCAAGGAGCTCCTAACAGAGATGGCAGCTCTGAGGGATGCAGAGCGGGATGGCAGCCGAGCAGCGCGTCACGGGACTGCCTGCTCCATTTCCTCAGGCGTGTCTGGAAGGAATTCACACCGGCTCAAGGCGCGGCTGAACTGTAACTGAGAGGAGCGTGTTCGTCCGTCTGAAAGGCTTTCTGCATCCGAGGCAGCCCCACATGAAGCGCGGTGTTTCCGTGGGACCACCCTGCCCGGTTTTGCGTGGTGTGCGCAGAAAGCCGCGTGTGACGGCGGCGAACAAAGGGATGACTGTGGCAGTGTCGGGAAAGCCGGATGCTCCCGGCCTGGAGCAGCTACCGCTAATTGGCCCTGGGCTTATTTTGTGTTCTTACATTGCCACCCTCTGACAGCTCGGCGGATTAAACCTCTGCCCTTCAACCGACTGCTGAGGTTTGAGCCTGAACACGACACAGTGGAAATGCATTGTTACTGCCGCGCTTTGACTTGAACCTTTTAGGCTCTTTAGTAAGTCTTCCTAGATATTTGTCATCTATTGCTGTATGAGAAAGTTTTGTTTAAAAGCTGATTTGGGGATGATGTGTAGCAGAGAGATAATTCAGCTCAGTGCAAAAACCTATATCAGACTCCGTGAGTGTCCCAGAGGAATCAGAAATGAGAAACGGTGTTATCCTGTGCCTGATAAAGGAAACTAAGGCATTGGCTATATAGATGTCATGCTTTGACTCCAGACAGTAATGAAGTATCAAGCAGCCATTTGCTCACTATCCCTGTACAGGATGTGGGAGAGACTCAGAAGAGTAAAATATGAGAGAACTTGTGGGTTGAGATAAAGATAGTTTAGTAGATAAAGAAAAACAAGAACTTCATTCACCACTTCCCATGGGCAGGCCACGTTCAGCCCAGGAAAGCAGGGCTCTATCACGTGTACCAGCTACTTGGGACGACAAACACCATCATTCTGAACATCCTCCCCCCTTCTTCCCTCAGCTTTATACACTGAATGTGATGCCAAAATGGTCTGGAGTATCCCTTGAGTCAGTTGGGGTCAGCCGTCCTGGTTGTGGACCCTCTGAAATTCTTGCGCATCTCCAGACTATTCACTGTTGGGGCAATATAAGAATCAGAAAAGGCCTTGGCTCTTTGTAAGCTCTGTTCAGCAAAAGCAAAAATATCCCTGTGGTATCACTCCTATTTTCAGAAAAAATCCAAAATACAGCCCCATAATAGCTACTATGAAGAAAATTAACTCTATCCCAGCCAAAACCAGCACAACAGAATAAGTATTTATCGAGGAGTCACAGAAGTGGGAATAACAAAATCATAAAACAAAACTGGCCAAGTGTATTGTACACAGACACTCTGAACACTAATCTACCTACAAGACTAGCAGCCACTGCTGCTGTTGAAACTCTTTACCATGTATTGGGGGATACATTTTGTCATCCTGACCTACCTTCCCACCAAGAACTTGTCAGTGAAAACATTACATTTATATCTGTGTGAATGTCAAATTATATAACACCTAAAGGGCACAAAATGCAGGGCACAAAGTAAACACATCTGCTCGTATGAAACATAAAAGGTAATTTTACGTAATGATTACTTTCAGCCAGAATTGCTTACATCTGAGAGAGCAGGGCATGAAGGATAACTGAAAAGCAAAAAGCTATGCATATGTTTTTGGAATAGGGAGGATTATGTATGCTGTGTATGGCATCTTACTTGATAGCTTCTTAAATCATTGTATTAGTAGAAGAGAGGCATGGATAAGCTGAAAAGAGCACAGCAGAGGTTTACCAAGACAGTTAGAGGCACAGAACATGGTGTACAATGAGAAGCTGAAGGAATTGATTGGACAATGCCCCACAAAATCTGGTCTAGTTTTGATGTTAGCCCTTCTGCCTTTCAAAGTTACACCAGACAGCTTCCAGAGGTCCTTGACAAATTACATTTTTCTGTGGCTAGGGTGTATTTTCATGAGCATGTGGACTGTGTTGGTCCACCTTGTGCATCTTGGGTTTACTTCATAGCTTAAGTCCCTGCCTATCTTAGACAAGAGTGGTGCTGTGAGGCAGGTGCCTGTTTCAGCACCAGATAAAAAGAGGAGCTTAAAACCCACCAAAAAAGATTCACTGCAAATGTGGAGTGTTGGTCAAAAGACAGAAGGCTCTTTGCTACTTTTTCTGTCAGGTTGTTTAACCAAAATGCAAAGTTTTACATGTACATTCTTCTGTCTAGAAAAGAGAAACTATGCAGCTTTTTTAGTGGCCACAAAAAAGGCTACAGAAAAAAACCTCATTTTAAAGTGAGATTTTAATAATCTATTCATTATCACGATATGAAGCTAAGGCACACAAAATATGTTACGTACTACAACTTTCACTTGGATATCATCTTAACTCTGAGTAAATAAGATAGTGAGTTTTGGCATTGTGGGTACAACTCAGAAATAAATATTCTCCCAAATAACTGTTGAGGTTTGGGGGTTGTGGGATTTTTTAAAAATTTGTTTGGTTTGTTTGGGTTTTTTTCTTCAATAATTCCTCTTCTGTGGCTTTGTTATATCCTTGGAGAGAACACCTGAAGCATCAAAAAAGCATTCCTGGACAGAGTTTATATGAACTTTGAAAATAAATGGAAACTATTTTAAAAAGTATAGAGTATGATTGTGAGACTCAAGTTCTAGGAAGTGGCACAGTCCGGTAGTAAAGGATAAATAAGTGACACTACTAAAAATAGCTTGATTTTCTTTGTTTATAAGAACAGGTGTTTCTGCTTACTCAAGGGAATAATGACTAGATTTTTTACACAATGTTTATTGCCACAGTATTTAACTACAGCTGAGAAAATCCTCGATCACAGTTCCATTTATTTACTCATCTAAATTTATATTTCTTTCTAAAAATTTTTGTATACTGCAAAGCTTTTTAAACATTTTGTCACAAAAACCAGATGCTGAGACACTGAAATTAGAATCAATTCTATATTCAATAAGAAAAATTTTGGCTGAAATGGGAAATAAATTTTACATCTTGAAATACCTCTTAAGGGAATAAAATAACCCTTCTAATTAAGAAATATAAATGAATGAGAAAAATTCAAATAAATGACAGAATAATAAGGGATAATCAAATGCAACATTTTAATGAATAATTTTAAAGAAAAATCAAAATGAATTAATTTGAAAATAATGCAGAATTGAAAAATGTTAGTAAGACAGTTCTTAGTGACTATCTTTGAAAAATGTTAGTAAGACAGTTCTTAGTGACTATCTTACACATTAGAATATGAAATATTTATTCACATATCATATCCAAAATACTTAGCTTCAGTATCAGCCTTCTTTGTTGCTAAAACTCAGCATCTGATTTTCTGTCATCTGTAGCTGAAAGATTACATTGCTCTCCATTTCTCAGTTTGAAATAACCATCGATGTATGCGGAAGACCATATCACCCAGCACAAAAGACTGCAAAGGATATCTCTGTCATGGTAAATATGGCTGAAGGAAAACCTAGTGAGGCTAGAGAGCATTATGTTGAATAGATAGTCATGGGTAAAGATCCTTCTCTCTCTTGCATTGCCTACAGCTGACAAGACACAAGAAGAGACAAGCCAGGAAGTGATTTAGCTTCTTTTCCTCTAAGAGTCAACAGTGAAGAAGTAAAGCTTGAGAAAGCATGGGGAGGTGGGAAAAAATTCACTTAGCTTTTGTTTCTGACTATCCAAAACCTATTTTAATTTGGACCAAATTAAGTTAATTTTCCCCAGGTTGATTTCATTTTGTCGGTGATGATAACTGCCAACTGGTCTTCCTGTCTTTGCCTTGACCCACATGCTTTTCATCCTATTCTCTCCTCTTGTCCTGTTGCAGATGGAAATAAGAGAGTGGATGAGTGGGTGTCTGACCACTATTCAAGGTCAGCCCCTTGCAATTACAGAGGACAGCAATGTAGTACAATAGTAAGCAAGAAAAGACACTGACCTAATCAGGACTACATTGCTAGTGACACATTCATTCAAATAATTTCTTCTGATATTAGTCTTCAGTATTAAAGAAATTCCTTCTAAGTATAATAAATATAATAAATACAGCATTTAAGTATAATAAAATACAGTATTCTGGAGACACAAAGAGAAAAGAGAAAGGTTCCCAGATCAATAGCAAAATGATACCCATAACCAGAATAGAAAAAGAAAAAGGTACATGTCCAATGTGATTACTGGAATTATCATTTCCTGACATCCTATGATTTTTACTGCATAATCTTAATGATGTATTGACTAGAGAAGCAAGAACTATATTTGCCTTGTTCCATCATGGAAATTTTTTTTTTTTTTTTTGCTTTGTGAAATGAAGTTGTCTAATTTTGTTGTCTTTCCTAAGAAAACCTCTGGTCCAGAAAGCATTCATCATAGCAAAAATCAGTCCAAATTTCTTTTGCTTTGGAAAGCTATGAGCACGAGAAAGCAGAAGGTAATAGTGGAAACTGTTTTGCAACTGTAACTACAGTGGCCTAAATGAATGACTGCTCTTATGTGCAAAGATGTCCCAGGTGAATACTTCTGCTTTAGAAAGTATCATTGTGCTCAAATCCCAGGCAGCTGAACAAAATGTCCTCGGTGTTTTCACGGCAGACAGCGCATAGTCTCTGTGTTGTTCTGAAATGGGAGCGAGTACACCAGGGTGCTCACATGGTTTCCTGTTTGGGGAGGTATTTGTCTGATGCTCATTTTAACATTCTGCTTTGGGTACTTTTTCTTCTAAATTCTCCAAAGCACATAATTAAGGAAGAGGGTTAACTGGTTAGTTTAATTAAGCATAAAAACTCTTTCTAAAGTGTGTGCCATCTACCAGGAAAACATTTGGAAAAGCTTCAGCTTTATCCTTACTTTCCAGAGTGGGCATTCTTCCAGCCACTGAATCAAGGGGCAGAAAAACCTTCTTAGAAAACCTTATCGAGTCAGCACACATTCTTCTGTTCCCACATCAATGTCTCCCAGATGCCTTGAAGCACCAGTTTCAACAGCTTCCAGCATAGCCCCCAAAACTGGCAATCTTTTGATGATGTTAGAGTACTGTTATAGAATCTATAGTATTCTAGCCAGGGCCACAGGATACTGCCACATCATGGGGCACAAGAAGAAGTTCTTGCTCTACAAGAGCTACAATCCAAGAGTAATAAGAGCAAAATTATTTCCCACAAAGAGAAACAAAGTTTAACTGAAACAAAGTTTTGAAAACTGTAAGGACAGACATGTATACTTTTTTTCAGTGTTGAATATCACCTTAGGAAAGCACATGTAAGTATTTCCCCTCTAATGGGTGAAAGGGGTTCACAGCCTCCAGCTGTGACATGGGGATGTGTCCTGTAGGTGTGCTGACCTCCATCCACTAAGTACACTCTTGGTAAGTTCACAGATGACACTAAATTGGGCATTGATCTGCTGGAGGGTTGGAGGATCTGCAGAGGGATTTGAACAGGGTGGACTGGTGAGCCCAGGCCAGTGGTATGAGGTTCAACAAGACCAAGTGCCAGGTTCTGCACTTCAATCACAAAAATCCCACGCAGAGCTACAGACTGGGGGAAGAGTGGCTGGAAATCTTCCCACTGGAAAAGGACCTGGGGGTGCTGGTTGACAGTAACTGAACATGAGCCAGCATGTGCCCAGGTGGCCAACAAGGCCAATGGCATCATGGCTTTTTTCAAAAATAGTGTGGCCAGCAGAACCAGGGAAATTATTGCCTCCCTGTACTCAGCACCAGCGAGGCTGCACTTCGATTGCTATGTTCAGTTCCAGGCCCCTCAATTCAAGAAGGAAATTAAGATGCCAGAGCAAGTCCAGAGAAGGGCGACAGAGCTGGTGGAGGGTCTGGAGTACAAGTCTGATGAGGAGTGGCTGAGAAAGATGGGATTGATTAACCTGGAGAAAAGGAGGCTCCGGTGAGACTTTATCACTCTACAAGTACCTGAAAGGAGGTTGTAGCCAGGTAGTGGTTGGTCTCTTCTCCCAAGAAACAAGTGATAGGGTGAGGGGAAATGGCCTCAAGCTGCATCAGGGTAGTTTAATGTTGGATATGAGGAAGAATTTCTTCACTGAAAGTGTTGTCAAGCACTGGAACAGGATGCCCAGGGAGGTGGTGGAGTTGTCATCCCTGGGCGTGTCCAAGTAACAACTGGATGTGGCACTCTGGTCTAGCTGTCTGGGTGGTGATTTGTCAAAGCTTGGACTCAATGATCTTGGAGAACTTTTCCAGCCTAGATGATTCCATGATTCTGTGTGATTCTGTGATTCTGTGATGTTTTTTCTCCCAGTTACCAGTTGCTATACACCATCCCAACTGAGACCATGTCCAAACTGGGACAAGTTTTTAGTGGCACATCTGACTGAGAACATGCAGCAGCATAGGCAGTGGACCTCAGGACTAGGAATGGCAGCACTGACCTTATGTAACCTGAGCAGACCTTCACTTCTTGTGTTCTCTGCTGGAATGAGTCAGCGTGGCATTGGCATGAGCAATCCTCAGAGTTGACCAATGGCACACATGGAAGGAGAGGGAGGATTCAGAAGTAAACAAATATTTAGGCAATGGAGCCTTTTAAAGTTCAAGATGCTTTGCTTATACTGTGTCTCAGTGGGAAAGGAAAACTCAGCTGAGACTTGAAGGAGATTAGACAGATAAAAGGTGAAAAGGGAACAGGAAAAAAAGTCAAATCCAAGCAAATAGGACAAAGCAACAAACTGTCAGACAGAAACAGAAGACCAGCAATTATCAGCATCAAAAATAACAGGTGGTCAAAAACCAGAAACAAGGAAAAAAAAACCACTCACACAAGCAGACTGAGTTCAACTTCCACTATTTTTCTCTAATTCTGGTGTCCCTATTAATCAGATTAGAGCTACATCACTGTTCTGAGAAACACAGTGAGAAGTGTCAAGACTCAGCTCGCTCCATATGGTTCTATCACAAGGTTTGTTTCACAGCGGGAAGTGTGCAAACTCATTTCCCATGAAACTATGGCAATTCCACTCTATGTTAAAATATCAGGAATCTATCTGGATGCACAAGTCTCTTTCCTCCAGCATACTTTTCCATGAGTGAGAGTAAACCTGCTCCACATCTTTCAACAGTATACCCATCAGGTTCTTCCTATTGATACACATATTTTGAGGATCAAATACAGAATGTGAGGGAAAATATATTTATTTCACTTACAATATCAAAATGCAATTCCTCTGAGCTGTTCAAGTTTCATAAAGGGATTTCTGTGACCTATATCTAACATCTGTTTTGGGCTTCAAATGGACATTTTTATCCTTGGAAACCTCTAGCTTAAATACTTGTGTTTTGACACCAGCTGGAACAATAGCAAGCTCAAATACAACACACAGTTCTGTTTGGAAATTAAATTACTGATACCGGTCACAGTGTGGATGGAGAACAATGAATATCCACCCATTCATATTAGGATTGCCTACAATACAAAAATTTCAAGGGAAAGATGACAATAATTTTCCTACTAGTTGGTTTATGTTGCAAAAGTTCTGGAAAAGGGGTTTTTTCCCAAAATGTTGTCTGAAAATCAACTTATGTTTTGGCTTCATCCATGTACTCCTTAATGCAATCTTTATTAGTGAAGGGAAATATATTTTACCTCTCCCAGTGTGGGGGAAGCAGAAAAATTAAGGGAAGAAGCAGCTGCCTCCCCTAAAAGGCTGTAGAATCATTATTTTGCAGAACAAGTTCCAATGCTGTTCAGATGAGACATCAGAGCCAACACAGCAGACTTTACTGGCATGAGCAAGGGGAGGGTGCACATGGTGCTTGCACAGTCCATAAAGTGGTCGCATAGCAATTCCTTTGGTTATTGGGGTGAAGATGTTAACTAGAAACATCAAAAGACACTTTTAATTGGCAAAACAGTTTTCAGTCCAAAACATGGCTAAGAGCTTGCACTATTTCTACCTTCTAGGTAACCTTCTTTTTCTTTTCACCTTTTTTTTTTTGTTTGTTTGTTTGTTTTTTNTTTTTTTTTTTTTTTTAATATTTTTTGTCATACCGAAACTTGTCTGGAAAGTCAGGGAGAAACACACCATTTAACATAAGAGAGGTTCATGTTTGCAGTGTCACACTCTCCTGAATAAAAATAAAATAAAGGGATTGAGTCATTCTCAATGGAAAAAATGGTGCAAACTTTGTGCCAGGGTGGTGTGTTCAATTTTTAAGGGTTTCTACAACCATTCCAACAGGGCTCTTGTGAACATCGTTAGAAACTTGAATGTCTTACACACATAATTCAGCAATTGACATTTCCTTACGTTTAATGATGATTTAAACCAACAGAGTTTATTGGGGACAAGAGGAAAAGATGATAACATAGTGGCTTCTGGAAAGAACTAGATGACAGCATGCAAGATTGCCATTTTCTACCCCAATTTCCCAGTCCGCTACCCACAGCCACAACCAAGGTGGCTAACTGCTATCTTCCCCTCCTTCAGTGTCTTGGTTGACAGGATTCCCTGTGGATCATTTTGTAGGGCTCCATGGGTGATTTCAGCTGAAGTGACACAAATTCAGTGATACACCCAGTACAGCAGCTGGGTCACAGCTGCTCTGCTCTGGCCTGCTGGTGCTCTCGTTCAGACCCTGAACTGCTGGACACATCTCCCACACAGCCTCCAAGGTTTCAGATGTTTTTCAGAATAGAATTAAAGGTCCTTAGTAAGCCCTCTGCCTACAACAGAAATGCTTCCTAGTCAAATGTAATTTTTTTCCTCATAAGCCATCTCCAGCACACCCAGGGCCTCCCATACCCTGGGCATGTTTGCCTGTACACTTTTAAACATGAATGCCAACCTTATATTCACTTCAACAGTAACATTTCATAGCTTATTTTTAAACAGAAAATTTATAAACTGTTACATAACTGACATGCAGCAGAGGCCTGGCCCATCCAGTAATTCCCTCTTTTTCAAAAGCAGATGCGGGCAGAGCATTCATCAGCTTGGCAGGAACCTTTGTACCTCTCCAGGCATTCTGGGCTGCTTTTCTCCTGCTTCAATGTTGGGTATTAAGAGTAAGTTCATCCTCTTTATGGCTTCAGACCACCGGGTTTACAGACATTTATGGCAGCTTTAGTGCCTCCAAGATAAATTATAGGAAGTAACATAAACAAGTGATTCCATGCATTCCTATGTGCTCTGGAAGTGACAGGGGTGAAGGCTGTACAGAGGCAGAAAAAGTACATGGATGACAGTCTTGCTCCCACACAGGAGCAAACCAGACTCTGTCACCTGTAAAGTAGCTGCTAACATGAGAAAAAATCCAACAGTTCCAGAAACAATTCTTAAGCTCCCTTGCATGGTGAGGGCAAAAAAATAAGGACTAAAGTAGTAAACAGTCCTACCTCCCACCCCACCCCCAGCCTGCAGCAGAGGGAACAGAGGGATTACAAGGGAGAAATGGAAAGTCCAGGTCTCCCAGGGCCACTGGCTTAACGGTTGTCTGTGTGATTGTGGTTTCCAATACAGAATCAAAATAGTTTCTAGTAGCAACTAGTTGTAAACATTTGAGAACCTGATGGTAATGAACTCACTCTCCAACTAACAAACAATAGAGTCATCAAGTACTACAATTTCAGTCTTGTAAATATAACACCAGTGAGTATTGGTGAGCTGCTTCAATCAAAACACCTCACTCTGGGCTAATACCATTCTTTAGAAAACAAACACGTGCAGATGGGATTTGTTGTCAGAATAGGATCAGGATTGTAAATGAGTGAGGTCATTCCCAATAATGCTGCTGTTGTAGGAGCAGGTCCTTGGTAGTTGCTGGGAACACCATGTTGTTTATTATCAGATAAACACATAACGTTAGTCTTCCTCTGTTTCAAGAAAAGAGGACACACAGCATTTAGTGAAAGAGTTATGTAGATTACTTTTCAAACCTGTAAGGGAAATGTCTCTCCTTTTACAATGCATTTGCATAATAAGCACAATTCTTTGCCAAAGAGTGATAAATACAAATCTATTGTGACACAGGACTTCTATCTCATTCACCTCATTATAATCTCAGGAAATGGAGCCTTGTTACACATGGATGCAGTGGAGCACGTCAGGGCAAAGTTAACCTCCCAAGAAAACACATCTCTCAGTGTCAGTGGCAAAAGCAGACTCCCACCTGTCCAGTGTCTTGAGGCACATTCCCTCTATTTATCACGTTACAGTGTGGAAATTCTTTGATAACTAACAGTTAAAGATAGTAGGAAGTAGCAAGAATACCCATGGGTTTTTTTCTTGTACAATGAAAAATTTTCCTTTTTTCAAGACAAATATGGAAGTAGAAAAACCTCCTGTAGAAAAGATCAGAACTAGGTTTTCAACTAGCTCAAGAAGATTCATGTTCTGTGGGCTCAGGAGAGCATATAAGTTTCAGATTTACCTCTCCATCCAGTTCACTTCACCAGTTTTCCTTATTTCTTAGATATGTTTCATAATAAGAAGATATTTTTTCAAACAGGAGGGTTAAGCTGAAACCAAAAGAGGTTTGTGTCCTTGATAAAAATGTGCTGTATGAATATGGGGAACAAAAGTTCCTGTCCCAAGAACATATGGTTGATCACGATTCTGTGCTCAGGCCTGTATCCTTTATGATCAGTTATCTAGACAGATACTTTATGCCATATCTATCTGTTGGTAGCTACCTGCTTTGAAAATTAGCCCAATGATTCCTGGATTCACCTGACCTGATTTGATGGATGAGTCAATGAAAGCCAGATGATCTAAGGGAGCAAATGTTTCCATGGTGTGTCTCTCTCCCCACCTGCTGTTGAGGCAACCAAGGTGACTCTCTTCTAATTTTATGTCCATACTGTACCCAGATGTCATTGAGATGTAACTGTGCCCAAATGTCCAAATTACACGGATTGGATTCTGACTCCAGAAGATTGTCACACAGGAAAGTTCAGCAGAAACAAGACTACATCAAGATTTTAAAGGATGAGTGTAAAATGGATTTAGATTCAGTGGGGAGAGGAG